>ML813095.1:36901-97492 GCA_009831015.1 Picea engelmannii
AGGAATTATGTGACATTCCACATACCACCAGAAATGAAATGACAAGAACTATCCATATAGGATATTTTCCCTGACAAATTCACTTTCCTTCATCTCATTATTCCACAATTAAGCATGGGTTCTCTTACTCCACAAAGTGTCTTTCCGTGAGGGCTTTCACCGTAAGAGGACCACTTTGGAGTTCATCCATATTTACTTCTTATCAACCATGAAAAAACAATAATGAGTCATATTTACATCAAACACTATTGAGTCCATTACCCAAACCTTTGTTCTATGGGTCTTTCTTCAAGGGTTGACATCAATGACAACCAACCTTAATCAACACAATATTCACCTCCATTGTCTGATCTGAGACACTTCAACCTTTTTCCTGTCTCATTCTCAACCAAATATTTCCATCTCTTAAAAGTATCAAAAACATCAGATTTTTTTCGAATGCAATAAACCCATGTTTTTCTATTTGGATCATCAATAAAAGTAATATAATAACGAGATACACCAAGAGATGATACATGAGTTGGTCCCCATAGATATGTATGCACAAGCTTTAACCTTTCACTCTTATTTTATTTTCTGACTCTGAGAAATATGACTTTCTTCTGTTTTCCATAAACACAATGCTCACAGAAATCCAAATCACTTTGTTTAAGATATGGAAAAAAAAAATTTTTGTGAAGTATATGCATCCTCTTCTCACTCATGTGTCCAAGCCTATGATTCCATAGTGTTGTATCCACTTCTGTAGAAGCTAAAGAGATAGAAGAGTCAGTATTACCAGTACATAAATAAAATGTACCTACCTTCTCTCCTTTTTCTATCACTAATGATCCTTTGGTGACCTTCCACACCTTATCTGTAAATATGGATATAAAACCTTCACTTTCCAACTTCCCTGTTGAAATTATATTTTCCCTTAGATTTGGAACATGTCTTACCTATTTCAACAACCATTGGTTTCCATTCCTTTGCTTTATTTTTACCTTTCCCATTCCAAAAATTTTGCATGGTGCATCATCACCCAAATGAACCTATCCAAAATCACCTTGAACATAATCTAGAAAATGTTTCCTATGGGGTGTGGCATGAAATGGAGCCCCTGAATCTACTACCCAAGACTCAAAAATATTATCTACATAAAGAATCAAAACATTTTGTAACACATCACTTGTTACATTTGCTTCTTGATTTTTCTCCTATTGTCCATCTCTTTGTTTCTTTGGAGCTTTGTAGTCTTTCTTTAGATGTCCTTTCTTCCCACAATTCTAGAACTCTATATTTCCCAGTCTGGATTTGGATATGCCCTTCCTAGAATTACCGTGGTTCCCTGAGCCCTTTCCTCTATCGTTTTATCTTCCCCTATTCTCCATGTTTAACACATTACCTGATGTCTCACCTATGCTTTTCCGTCACATTTTCTCACTAAGGATAACACCAACAACATCATCAAATTTTAAAGTGTTTGAACCAGAGACAGAGTTACTTACAACCATGACCAAGCCGTTCCAAATTTCTGGATATGAGCACAAGATTAGAAGATCCCTGGCCTCATCATCAAATTCCACTTTTATAGAAGTTAGTTGATTAGTAACCATATTAAATTCATTTAAATGATATGCAATAGACCCACCTTCTGACATCTTCATATTAAATAATCTCTTCATTAGAAATACCTTATTGGATGCTGAGGTTTTTTCATACAATTTATCTAATGCATCCACCAACTCCTTCGTTTTCTTTTCTTTTGAAATATTGAAATCCATCGTCGCTTCTAGGCTCAGTCATATCATTCCTAGTGCCTTTCTATCAAGAACCTCCCATTCTTTGTCCTTCATGGCCATCCGATTCTTTGATATTCCACCCAATGGTAGGAATATATTCTTCTGATATAAATAATCTTCCATCTACATATTCCATAACTGGTAGTTTTGGCCGTTAAATTTCTCAACCCTAAACTTTCCATCTTCCGCCATTGCTCCCACTCGAACCAGGAACCCTCTTTTCCTGTGAGTTACCTTTTTCTCTGATACCAGTAGTTAGAAAAACAGGATCACAGAGAAATAAAAGAAATACAAAGAAGATACATAATACAATAGAGACACAAATATACATGTTTCACCCAGTGTGGGTTATGCCCGCCAGAGAAATTGCTAGGTCCTTCCTTTATTATTATCTTGCAAATGAAGGGATACAACCTACAACACACCCACTGCAACTTCCTCTTCTTTTTCTCAAAATATCCTCACTCAGAATACAATATTCGCAATGATACATAGTTGCAATACATTTCCCTCATAAAATAGGGTTGCCTTATAGGGAAAAAAACCCTTACATAACTTCTATTGTCAGATATGCGACCTTATAATGAACGGTCCAGATTTAATATGAAATTACAATATACATTTACAAGTAAATTTTTCCTTTGGGGGCTTCACCCCTGAACCCCCACCAGGGGCTCGCTTTCCCCCGGACCCTGCAAGAGGGGAAAGCCCCCCTTTGCACTCCTCCACGTGGAGGAGTGTACATTATTACCAGGTGTAAAGTTTTCATGGGGTATAAACATGGTTGAAAGCAAATATCTCTGAATCGGGAAGGTAATTAGGCTCTACAACCAACAAAACATTGTGGTCATTGGTGACATGTTGAGTCAACCAAGTGATCAGGTGCAACGAAAACCGTTGATCTATCACAGAGTGGTCTCAACAAATCCTGGACCATTTATCAAAGTGTAATCCATCATAATGGATAGTGAAACCTATAGAGAATATGCTCCAACGATAAGGGGCTTTGAGAATTATTGTGATTCTTTGATCATGGTAGTGAGTAGATCTTTGTTGTTCATAGAAGAAGTAATGGTCGGAGTGGACTATGAATGGAGGTACTCTGATGATGAGGAAATCTGAGCATGATTGTGATACATTGATTCCAAACTACAAGAATCATTGGATTCCTCAGAGTATGAGCCATCGGAGTCAAAGCACCCCGATGATGAGGAGCTTCAAGAAGCGATCTAGACCGTAGGTCGGAAAATAGGCGAGGTAAAATCTCAACCATATATCTTTCGTGGGCCCCACATGACCATCCCACAAACATATTGAAGGACATAAGATAATAATTGTGCAAATTGAAGTGACGATGAAAATCAAGGTCATTGATATGACTTATCAAGGACCGTTGGATCCATTGGAGTAGATTGTCAGAGGAGGGTTGCCAAAATGAAGGCTTATGCCCATCCTTCTTCTATCCTAACGATGATGATGACAATAATCATTTTTCTAAAAAGGAGAGAACAAATCTATGGTTGATATTAAATCAATGAATGATCTAATGGTGGTTGAGTCTTGAGGTATCGAGGGTTTCGATAGCCTGGTGGTCCTGACGAACTCGATCGTCGATCAATGGTGGAAATTCAATTGAGATCTAATCAGATGGTTTATGTGCGTCGAGGTGGTGTTGAGTGTTTCTGTACCTTGGTGGTCCCGATACAAAGGATATTATATCGAAGGTTGAGGATTAATCGAAGAGACAATCCATGGATGGCTAAGCACCAGGGACCAATGAACGAGATCACATCAAACAGAAGGGAACCAAGACTAGTTTTCATGGAGTAGTGTCAAAGGATCTTGGAAGCTCGATCTTGAGGAAGAAATAAAGGGAGTTGGAGTCGACCACATGGATTTATTTTTTGTGGACAAATCCTTTGGTATGGAATTCTATAAATAATGATTCCTAGATTGTTTTGATGAGTGAGTGAGTGTGAAGATAGCTAGGAAGAAGAAAAAAAAGTGTGAAGAGTAGAGGCTCTGAGGATTGTAAGAAGAATGGTGCTATAAAGGGAGTGAGAGAGAAGGCTCTATAACTCCGAGATTCAAATATATGAAAGAATGAAAGAAAAGGAACTGGTGTTTTTCTAAGGGTTTTTCTGAGGTGCAAGGTCTAAGGAATTTCTGAATTCATGAAGAATATAAGTTGGTGGAGATTGTTATGACAACAAAGATAAAGAGATAGATTTGTACAAGTGAAGGCTTGAAGAAAATAATCAATCTAATATTATTGGCATCTTGAGGGGATTGGTGTCTTCTGCAAGTTGATTCCTCTAAATATTATAGTTGTAGGTTGGTGCCTACAGGAAGAGCTGAGTTGGTGTTCAACCAAGGGGATTGGTTTCTCTTGCAGATTGGTTATTGAAAACCTTATTTCTGAGTTGCTTCTCAACCAAGGGGATTGGTATCTCCTACAGGTTGGTTCATGCAAACCTTATTGTTGAGTTGGTGCTCAATCAAGGATATTGCTATCTCCATCAGGTTGGTGCCTACAAATATTGTAACAATAGGTTGGTGCCTACAAATATTTTATTAAAGAATTATTTTATGGTTTTCTCCCATTTGGGGTTCCACATAAAATATTTGTGTATTGTGACTATGTTGACATGGTTAGTTCTCTGCATTGTTAATAATAATCTTTGGGATGATTAATGAAAGTTAAAAAATAGTTTTATCATTGTTAAAATTGTGCAATATTGATTGAACACCCCTCTCAGCATTGTTAAATATTCTAACAATTGGTATCAGAGCAGGTTCCTTAAAAAAAAATACAACTACTGGAATATATATCACTATGTAATAGATGGACAACTAGGAAAGAACCTCCAAAAAAAAGTCTCCATACTTTGATGGATCAGATTATGCATTATGGAGCATCAGAATGAGAGTTTATTTGCAATCATTGGGATATGATGTCTGGCAATTCGTCGCGAATGGCTACATCTCCCCTAAAATCCAACTTTATAATGTAGGTGATAAGAAGCTCACTGAGAATAACTCCAAATCCATGAATGCTATTCTATATGGATTAGCAAGATCATAATTTACCAAATTCATGCACTGTGGAACAACAAAGGAAATGTGGGACAAGTTGTAGAATACATATGAAGGGAATGATAAAGTCAATAAGGAAAAACTAGAAACTCATAGGGGATGATTTGAAAATATCAATATGAGAGAAGATGAAGATATAACAACCTACTTTCTTCATGTGGATGGGATTTTTAACACTATCCAAGGACTCAGTGAAACCATAGATGAAAAAATTGTTGTACAAAAGGTTCTCAGGACACTTCCATCAATATTTGACCACAATATATTTTCCATTGAAAAAACAAAGTATTTAGATATTCTAACAATGGATGAATTACATGGAATCCTAAAATCCTATGAAATGAGAATTGTGCAGGAAAATCCATCAAAGCATGAGGAAACATTCAAGGCATGAAAATGAACAAGCTCAAAGGAACACCAAACAGATGACTCGTCTAAAGAAGAATCAGATGCAGAGGAAGCAAACTTTATTAGGAGGCTCAATAAAAGAACTAACAAATACAAATGTAAGCTCCCTTTCAAGTGCTTTGATTGTGGTAGAGTAAGAAATTTTGTTACTAAGTGTCCTTACAAAAGGGACTCTAATTTTAAGAAAACCAAAGATCACGATATAAGTGACAAAAATGAAGAAAAAAGGAAGAATTACAGGAAAACAAAAAATCTCTATACCAATGATTAAGGAAACTCCTTTGATGAAGAAGAAAACAACACATAATATGTTTTATTCATGGCCATCAATGATTTCTCTAATGATGAAAAATATGAAGACCCTGATGAGGAAGGAGAGATCAATATTGAAGGTGAACTAATTTGTGATCTAAGTGAACTGAAAAAACTCATGAAGATAAATGAGTCTCTCAAGGAACAATTAAGAAAATCAAAAGGATAACATCATGAACCAAATGGTGAAACCAAGACTATTGGTCTAAAAATGCAATTAGAGGAAGCAAAAAGAATTGAAGAAATCTTGGAAAATAAACTCAAAGAAATGGAGAATATCTACCATGAAAGAGATATTGAAATTATTTTCCTAAGAAAAGAATTAGATAAGAAAATCTCCCAATTGAACACAAACCTGAGGGATTGGAAAGAGATTAGTAGTCCTAGAAGACATTCTAAATGTCCAAATATCACCATTTGACAACACTGGTCTTGGCTACAACAAAAATCAGAAAAAAAACATTGATTTTGAGATATCAAAAAGAAGTGAGAAGACTCAAAGCTATGCAAATATACTTAGGAGTTCCAATCAGAGTGGAAACACTATAAAAATTGAAGCACATAACAATAAAAAAAACGAAGATCAGAAGAAGATCACTTAACTTCCCAATATAATCAAATTTGAAAAGGGTGCTCCACCCAGAAGACCTCCCACCTCAAGAGGAACTTACAATGTTTCCAAGGATGATATGAAGAACAAAACATCTCAAATTTTTACTAACATAAATACTCCACCAAGAGTACCTCCTACAATAAGGTATCAAAATATGTTTCTTGGTTATTATTTTTCTTGTCATAATTTTGGACATAAAGCCATTAAATGTAGGGACAATACAATATATAACTATCTGAGAAGTATATATATATATATATATATATATATAAGACCTCCACGAATGATTATGTAAGAAACAAAACAACTCAAGAGTTTGCAGACATACATTATATTCCTTTTGCTCCGCTTATGAACTCCAATATTACAAATGCAACAATTTTGTCCACAAAACACATGAGTGTAAAAGAAGATTAGAGTCCACGAGTAAAAAACATGAAAGAGAAATATTTTACTAAACACGAGGAAAACACAAGAGTATGGAAGAAAAAAGAAGACTAGCAAAATGGGGAAGAAAACAATCTAGATTTACATGGTCAAAGAAAAACAAGCCAATGGTATATCAATATTGGATGCTCCAAGCACATGACAGGAGATCAGAACATATTTTTAACTCTTAAGAAGACAAAATGAGGAAATGTCATGTTCAAAAATGATAATTTTGCTAAAGTAATTGGAAAATGAACAATCCATATTGGAAGTAAGAAAGCCAAAGCAGAAGATGTATTGTTGATTGGAGATATGAAACACAATCTTCTCAATGTTAGTCAAATATGTGATCAAGGACACTCTCTTGTTTTTGGCTCTCAAAAGTGTGAAATAAGAAGTGAAAAATCCTGTAGAACGGTTGTTACATCTCTTAGTACTCCTAATAACATATACATTTTAGATGAAATAAAAGGAGAAAAGTGTTGCATGGTACAAATAGATCAAAGTTGGATTTGGCACAGGAGAATGGGACACATAATTTTTGACAATTTGGTAAAAATAAGCAAGAAGAAGGTTGCAAGGGATCTTCCCCTAATTGTAAAACCTTCAGATCCCATTTGCAAACATTGCCAACATAGAAAGCAGACCATAGTCGCCTTCAAAACAAAGGAGCATTAAACTTCAAAGCCTTTGTACCTCAATCATATTGATCTTCGTGGGCCAGCCATAACCAAAATATTACAAGGTGAGAACTAATTTATGCTACTTATAGATGAATATAGTGGAATGACATGGGTTTCCTTTCTAAATAATAAATAAGAAACAATTGATAAATTTAAGGTGTTTAAAGAACTAGTAGAAAACAAAACTGGTCTTAAAATCAGGTGCTTATGATCAGATAATGGAGGTGATTTTACCTCAAATGAATTTAGAATTCCGTGAGATGCATAGAATCAAAAGAAAATTCTCAGCAACCAAGACACCACAACAAAATGGTGTGGCAGAAAGAAAAAACAAGACTGTGCAAGAAATGACAAGAACTATGTTAAATGACTCCAAACTATCTTATATGTTTTGGAGAGAAGAAGTACACATTGTTGTTCATATTCTAAAAAGATGTTTGATTATAACAAACCATGATAAAACAACATATGAACTGTGTAAAGGAATATCTGCAATAGTTAACTATCTCAAAGTATTTGGGAGTAAATGTTACATAAAGAGAAGTGAAGAGAATTTGGGTAAATTTGATTCCAGGACATATAAAGGAATCTGTATAGGTTACACATATGATAGTAAAGCCTATAGATTCTACAATATAAGGTTGGACAAGATATAAATGAGTACAAATGTGAAAGTCGATGATGAAAAATCACATTTTACAAACCAGATTTCAAAAGAAGCAAAATGTAGAGAAAAAAGATGAATATCTGCAAGAAGGACATCATGAAGAGGAAAAGGAAGAAGAATAATAAGAAAAAGGACAACAAAAAGAAGAACAACAAGAAAAGAAGGATAAAAAAAAGAGAGGAAGATGAAACAGAAATACAGGACACAAAAAATCCTTCAAGGTATGTACAAAAGAATCATCTTGAAAGCCAAATTCTTGGAAATAGGAGTGTGGGACCTCAAAGAAGGAGAAGAATAAATAATCAAGTAAAATTTTCCTTACTATATACAATAGAGCCTCATAATTTTGAAGAAGCAATAAATATTGGTATGCAAGGTATATGCTCAAATTTAAGGAATTTATTTTGAAGAAACTTTTGCCCCTATCACAAGATTGGAAGCAACTAAAATGGTTTTTCCATTTTCTTGGTACAAGAACTTTAAAATTGATCAAATGGATGTTAAATCAACATTCCTAAATGGAAATTTAGGAGAAGTATACATTGAACAACCTGAAGGATTTCAATTATCAGAAGATGGATATTATGTGTGTAAACTCAATAAATCCCTCTATGGCCTAAAGCAAGCCCCTAGAGCTTGGTACTCTAGAATGGACAAAAGTTTACAACAACAATGATTTAAAAGAGGAGCTACAAACAACAACATATACATCAAAAAGGAAGACAAAGACATGATAACAATTGTTGTCTATGTGGATGATATAATATTTGGAAGTAATGTTGACAAGCTAAGAAAAACAATTGTTGAAGAGATGCAAAGTGAATTTGAGATGTTAATGCTAGTAGAACTATCATTTTTCTTAGGACTGCAGATCTTTGAATCAAACACATGTATATTTATATCTCAAATGAAGTACATTAAGGAGATGCTCAAGAAGTTCAAAATGGAGGATTGAAAACTAGTTACCACCCCTATGAACACATGATGCAAGCTCAAAAAAGATGTTGAATCCATGGAAGTAGATCATAAGTTGTACATGTCCATGATTGGCAACTTGTTGTATGTAATGACTTCAAGGCTAGATCTGATGTGGGAAATTGGAATTGTTGCAAGGTTTCAATATGCACCAAAATAATCTCATATACAAGGAGTCAAGAAAATATTTAGATATCTGAAGGGTACTTTTGACTATGGACTATGGTATCCAAAAGGTGAATATTTTACCTTGAAAACATACACTGATGATGATTGGGTAGGATGTGTAAATGATTGAAAAATCACAAGTGGAGGTGCATTATTTGTAGGAAACTTCCTAGTTTCTTGGTTAAGAAAAATGTAGTCATCAAACTCTCTGTCAACTATAGAAGATGAATACATTGCATCAACATCAGGTTGCACACAAGTTCTTTAGATGAAGAAGACTTTGCAAGACATTTAGATGGAATACAAACAAGCAATCTCCGTCCTATGTGCAATAAGCATCTCTGAGAAACCTGTTATGCATTCAAAAGAAAAACACATACCTATAAAGTACCATTTTCTAAGAGAACAAGTTGCAAACCAAGTTGTAAATTTGGAATATGTGCCAAAAAAGGAAAAAACTTGCAGACATATTTACAAAACCATTACCTAGAGATACATTTGAGTATCTTGGACAAAAAATGGGAGTCATCCCCATTTCTAATTAAAGTATGTCAAATTCAGTTGAAAGCTATCGGGATCTCATAAAAACCAAAAACTCAAGGGGAGAGTGCATAAATGAGGAAGTGGTACAATATATAAGAAAATCAAGCACATTCATAGGGGAAGTTACTTCAGAAAGCTTCATGGAGAAGCACAAACTCAAGGGAAGCTGCAAAAGACAAGAAGATTGTTAGTTGCAGAGAAGAAAATGAAGAATACAGTAAAAAGGGGAGAAAATCCATTTTCCATTGATGTCAAAGGGGGAGAGTAAAGAGACAGGGGGAGACTTGCAGGAAGAAATCAACTTAGATGATATCTATGGTTTCATATTCTAGAGAAATTTGAGATTGTTTTTCGATCAATGACAAAGTGGGAGTTTGTTGAAATTGTGTTGTCATTGATGTCAAAGAATTCCATTGATATCATAGTCAAGGGGAGACTGATTGTTTTCAATGATAGGGGGAGACCATGCGTTGTGTTAATAAGTCCTTGCAAATGACACATACAAGGATCGGATCAGCCAGACAGAGGAAGAATGTCCCCGAGCATTGATGAGCCTCAGTGTGAAAAACAACTATGCATTAATGAACTCCTGATAGATTTTTTTGTGTCTACCCTATGAATGAAGGTGAGAGGAAGGAGATAGGTGAAGTACCAAATCCCTGAAATGGATAATTTTTAAATCAAACCATTACCATGAAGTAAAAGATATGTTCGAGTCGGAGGACATCACAACCACTGATTCAACATAGTGAACGAATCTGGACCATTGATTGTATGGAAAGGTTATTGGAGTGTGAGGTTGTAATGGAACTCTGATGGGAGAAGATTTGAGTCAATATGATCCATTGATTCATCGAAGAATTATATCGATAAAAGAGAGTCATTGGATCTTGTAAGATACGTTTCAAGGAGACAAGGTTGGAACCTTAACTGTCGTGTATATTTCAACCTCAAAGTAAATATTAACCATTGGACAAGTTACCGTGATGAATGTTAGATCATCAGAGTGTTCGAGTGCAAGGTTACAAAAGGACTTTGATGGGAGAAACTCTGAGTTAACATGATTTGTTGATCTATCAAAGTCCCGGAGAACTGAAAATTGTGGCCATCGGAAACATGTTGAGTCGATGGAGTGATCATATGCAATGATAATCGTTGATCTATCAGAGAGTGGTCTTGACATAGCTTGGACCGTTGATCGAAGTGTGAGACATTGGAATGGATTGTGATACCTGCAAAGAATATGCTTTGACAACGAGGGACTCCAAGAATGTTTTTGCTCCATTGATATGGGTACCAAGTACATTTCCATCATTCATCAGAGAAACAATGCTTGGAGTGGATTGTGAGAGAAGGTACTCTGACGATGAGGAACACTTAGCATGATTGTGATTCATTGATTCCAAACTTAGAGGATCATTGGATTCGATGGAGTATGAGGCATCAGAGTGGAAGCACCCTGATTATGAGGAGCGATATGGATCATAGCTCGACAAACAGACGAGATGCAATCTCATCCATAGATCTATCGTGGACCCCACCTAAACATCCCACCAATAGATTGAAGGACAAAATATAACCATCGTGTAGGTTGAAGTGAAGATGAAAATCAGGTTCATTGATCCCACTTATCGAGGACCGTTGGATCCATTGGAGCAGATCGTCGGAGGAGGGTAATCAGAATGAAGGATTATTCCCATGCTTTTGTTATCCCGGTGATGATGATGACGATAATCGACTTGGTAACAAGGAGAGAACATATCGATGGTTGATATTAAATCAATGAATGATATGACAGTGGTTGAGTGTTGAGGTCCCAGGGGTTTCGGTATCCTGGTGGTCCCAACAAAATCTATCGTAGATTAAAACTGGCAATTCAATTGAGATATAATAAGAAGAATGTTGTGCATTGAGGTGTTGTTGAGTGTTTCGGTACCCTGGCGGTCCCTATATGAAAGCGATTATATCAACGAATGAGGATTAATAGAAGAGATGATCCAATAGTGCCTGAGCATTGAGGACCAATGAGAGAGATTGCATCAAATAGAAGGGAACCAAGACTAGTTTTCATGGAGGAGTGGCAAAGGATCTTCAAATATCGATATTGAGGAAGAAGCAAAGGGAGTTGGAGCCAACCCCATGGATTTATTTTTTGTGGACAAACCCTTTGGTATGGGATTCTATAAATAACAATGTGTAGATCATTTTGATGAGTGAGTGAGTGTTAATATATCAAGCAAGTGGAAGCATAAGTGTGAAGAGCATAGGCTCTGAGGATTGTAAGAAGAATGGCATTATAAAGGAAGTGAGAGAGAAGGATCTGTAACTATGATATTTGACGATATGAAAGAATGAAATAAAAGGAACTGGTGTTTGTCTGAGAGTGGCTGGGAGGTTTAAGGTCTAAGGAATTTTTGAATTCATGAAGAATATAAGCTGGTGGAGAATGTTGTGACAGTAGAGATAGAGAAAAAAAATTGTACAGGTGAAGGATTGAAGAAAATAGTCAATTTGATATTATTGGTAGCTTGAGAGAATTGGTGTCTCCTACAGGTTGGTGTCTATAAATACTACAACTATAGGTTGTGCCTACAGGAAGAGCTGAGTTGGTGTTCAACCAAGGGGATTGGTGTCTCTTGCAGGTTGGTTCCTACAAACCTTATTGATGAGTTGGTGCTCATCCAAGGGGATTGGTGTCTCATATAGGTTGGTGCCTCCAAACCTTATTGATGAGTTGGTGCTCATTCAAGGAGATTGGTATCTCCAACAGGTTGGTGCCTATAATATTTTATTAAATAATTATTTTGTGGTTTTCTCCCATTTGGTATTTCATGTAAAATATCGATGTCATATGACTCTTTTGACATGTTTAGTTATATTGATTGTTAATAATAATATTTGGGATGATTAATGGAAGTTAAAAAGATATTTATCATTTTTTAAACTGTGCAACACTGATTCAACCCCCCCATCTCAGTATTGCTAAATATTCCAACATGGAAACCATTCATCAAAGGGATCATAGCACATGAGAATCTCCCTAATTGATCAAGGTTGTGGGATGACTTGGTTCAGGAGGAAATTTTACATGAGGAACTGAATTGAGGCCGACACAAGTATGATGATGAGAACCTTTCTCTTGCCAACAAGGAAAAGAAGGGAAAGTTCAAGAAGATTACTAGTGGAGAGTCTACCTCTCAAGATGGAAAAAATAAGTACATGAGCAAAGTCAATTGATTTTCATGTCACAAGCTTGGGCATTATGCAGGGTAATGTCCGAAAAAGAAGAAGGGTGGGAATGACATGAAATCATAGGTAGTTGCATCAACAAAGACTCAAATGGATGATTTTTCCAAGAACTTTGAACAAACATAGTTCTTACTTGTTTCCCAAACTTCCTTGGGCACCATATTAGTTGGTGCATGGTAGATAGATAGTGGAACCACGTCTCATATGACAGGAGCATGAGAATTGTTCGAGAGATTCACAAAATTTGATTCAGATGTGCATGTGGAAATTGGTATGGGCACCAAGTATGCCATAAAGGGATATGGAACAATATCATTCTAGATGGAGTTACTAGGCATGTTGAGAGTGATGGATGTGTTATGGGTGCCATAACTCAATAGGAGTGTGCTCTTAGTCTCAATGATTGAGAAGAAGAGATTTGGCGTAGCATTTCATGATGGACATGCACTAATCAAGCCCAAAGGATCTATCTCAGACACATTAGTTGTTCTTGGAGTTAGAGAGAACAACTTTTATAGGATAAATGGCCAGCCTATTAGAGCAGTGGAAAGTAATAGAGTGATAGGGGACAAGGCATATGTAGCTCTAAAGGTTGAGTAGCTCAAATGGAGTCAACTTTTAGGTTCAAGTGGGAAGGAGTAGCCTTCCAATTCTATCAAGTAGTCATGGTACATTATGGACATGCAGGATACTAAGAATCAAGAGGCTTCTAGAAGAATGTTAGAAGGTAGTGAGTCTTCAAAGACAGGCCTAAGCGAGATGGCGGGGATAGCTTCTGTTACAAAGGGAGAAACCAATTAGGCAGATTGGAGAGTAGCCATGGTAGTGGATCTAGCAACGAAGATAGAGACACCTCCAAGTGGGATAAGTACCTTCCTCACTAAGAGGGAGTGTTGATACATGTAGCATTGGACATGTACTTCCACATTGACTTGTGTCTAGCATGTGGAAGCCATCCAAATCCTTCTACTTTGAGACTTTAATTTAATTAAAGTAATTATTAAAGTAGAGTTATTTTATTAGTGAGTTGAGTTTTATTTAAGGAAATGATTTAATTAGCATTAGTGTATTAGATAATAGTCGTTGATATTAAGTGAGGTGAGAAGTAATCTCAACCGTCAATCACTTTTGAGATTAGGGTTAGGTCATAACTCAATATTATGAAAGAAAGGCTAGGGTAAAGGAGAAGACACTTTTACACATAGATAGAAAAGAAGGAATTTTGCTTACACTGTATAAGTGAGGAGATCTCATTGACAGGGTGAAGAGTAGTTCATCCAAGTGTTGATGCAGAGAGGGTTGGATCACGAAAGACTGTGATTCAATATACTAGATAGGTGGAGAAGGAGTTCCATCTAGAGATCATACAGGTCAAGGAGAAGAGAGAGCAGAGGCTGCTGCAAGTGGGTTTCGGTTGATTGAAGCTAGAGGAAAGGGTAGTGCCATACAAAGTTTGTTGTAAAGTATTTGTTGAGCATGTACGCAGGAACCAGTGGATATAGGCGCGTATATGTGGGTTACAGAAGGAAAGGAATGTACACATTCAAAATCATGTTGATTCAAGGTCGTATAGTAGTACAAACTTTTCTAGGTTTGTTTGTAGTTGTATTTCTCTTAGTGGGCCACTATCCATATTATGGGAGCCTTGATTTGATCATAATAAAAGAATCTGAGTATTTTTTTTCCCTTTGGTTTTTTTCCAGGGGTTTTTACCCAAATATATTTGTGTCTTGTGTATGAGATTTTGGTTTCCTTATTTATCCTTTCGTTGTAATGTTTAGTTGATAACTCAATTATTTATTTGGAATTAATTGTTGGGTGTTGGGTTGAGGGAAATTTCAACACTCACTTTGTATATACCGACCTTACTTTGTATATACAGTATATAAAAAATTAACTAAATATGACATTACCATTCATTGTGATATAATTTTTCAAATTCAAACAAAATACATTTATGAGCTCCTCAAGTTACTCCGTAAAGAATGAACTGTAAATTTGAAAAAGGAAAAACTCATGGTTACAAATACCTACCTGAAGGAGATAATAAGAATCCCACCAACTCTTGTGCTTCAATTTCCATAATTAGGGAGTGCTTTAAGCTTCTTCTCAAAGCACACACCCACATCATATAATCTCTATAATTTCCAATACATAGGTATAAATATATGCATAAGGATTATAGTGGGATACTCAGAGTTGTATATGTTAAAACAAGCTAAAAATTACAATTTTGTTTAATTATGAAAAAAGAGTTAAACAAGTTCTACACAATATTGTTTTTAACTTTATAATTTTGGAGATTTAAAATAATTCAATTTATTTTTGTAATGGGTAGGTATTGTTTCTAACCTTATAAATTTGGAGATTTAGAATACTCAATTTATTTTTTTCAGTAGGTAGTTATAGTTTCTAACCTTATAATTTTGGAAATACAAACTAAATTACTTTTGAACGAGAAGGAAAACTAAATTACAAACTTAAATCCCTCATTGTGGAGATTTTTTTCGACATTTCCTTTGACTGCATTTTTAGTTCCACCAAATCTGGTGTGCTCATCCTGTAAGACACTCTCGATGTTAGCACTACTCCAAGCATGAGTTCGATTGAAAAATCGAGATCTCTTTTCAGAGGCAATATACGCACCTCCTCAGGAAACACATCTCTGAAATCCCATAGCACTGGGTGATCTTCAACCTTCAACTCCTTGCCTTCTACCGAGTTTAATATTTGTATAGCATACAAGGGACACCCCTTTCTACCAAACTTCTTAAGTTACAATGATGATATTTTTCTCATAGAGATCGACTTCTGAGTGCCTTGTGAAATTCTAGTATTTCCTTTCTCATATTCACATTCTAAAATTTTCCCTTGTCCGACATTTCCTTCAACTGCATTTTCAGTTCCACCAACTCTGGTGTTCTCATCCCGTAAGGTACTCTCGATGTTAGCACTACTCGAGGCATGAGTTCGATTGAAAAATCAAGATCTATTTTCAGAGTAATATAGGCACCTCCTCAGGAAACACATCTCTGAACTCCCATAGCATTGGGTGATCTTCAACCTTCAGCTTCTTGCTTTCTTCCGAGTTTAATACTTGTATAGGATACAAGGGGCACCCATTTCTGCTAAAATTCTTAAGTTACAATGCTGATATTTATCTCATGAAGACCGACTTCCAAATGCCTGGAAAAATTCTGGTATTTCCTTTCTCATCTTCACATTCTAAAATTTTATCATAATAGTTTAAGTTTTCCTTATGGGAAGCTAACCAATCCATTCCCAACAACATGTCATAAGAAATAAGGGGTAGAATATCCAGAATTTCTTGGGTATAAAATCCATCCATCCAAAATAAACAAGTTTCAACTACCTCTGCCACCTTCCTCTTTGTTCCAGTGGCTAACTGAACTGACCACACTTTGGTGTGCTTATTTTTTTGTAATGAACATGCCTCGACCACTCGAGGTGAAATATAACTAATATTATATCCTGGGTCAATTAAAACAGATCTTGGTCATTCAGTAATAATACCTTCAAATTCCACCACAGAGGCCTGGTGGTCTACTTGCCAATTTTCTATCATTGCATAGATTCTCAACACACTCTTGGATACATAATTAACTGTAGTTTCCTCCTGTACATTATACACTCTTTGATTTTCATGCTGGCAATGGGGAAAATCCCTCAAAATATGTGGCTCTCCACATCCCCAACATTGGAAAGGTCCTTTCTTGGGCTCCTATGTTCTTTCACTTTCATGATCTGCTGGTTTATTCTTACTTTGAGAAGGAAAATTTTGGTGATGCACACTCCTTCTTGGCTGACCCAATTGTGCATCCTTCCTGAAACTATAAACATATGCATATGCATCCATTCAGGTTAAAAACAACAATCCTTTCCTTGGTATTGTTAGAATAATTATGTACTCGAAAGTAATTTTTCAAACCAAATAACCATGCTTCGGCTTCTTCTCATTTCTTTATCTCCCCATCAAAGGTAGGCGGCTTAAAAATTTTAAATTCTTAAGTCTGAAAACCATGATAATTATTTCTCTTCTTAGAAATAATGTATTATGTGTCACTACTAGATTTTCCTACTGAAATAGTCTTCTGGATAGAAGACTCCATGGAAACGCCTCAACTTGATTCACCTTTCTTGGCACCCTGATGATTTCTTCCAGAAGAACTTCTTCCTACATTGCTTTGAGCCAATCCATGATTTTGACCATACGAAAGGGTTTTTAACCTTTCTGACTATTGTAATTATGCATTGTTAGGTACTTCCTACAAATGTTCTTGAATTTTAGACAGGCTCTGCAGTAGAACTACATTCAACTCTGCATGTTCGACACGGGCCCTCATAATTCTCTCATTATCTACCTTCAAACTTCTCACAGTGGCCATGAAATCTGGAGGGGTTTCCCTATCTCTCTGGACATTAGACTCTTAGTATCTGAAGTGCGAGGTGTCATTCATGTTGCACTGCACTACTCACCTCTGTGACTTTTCTATTCATCCTATGTGTTTAGACAAAAATTATCATTATCATTTTTATGTCAGTATGTTAAAAACATGGATTCCAAAAAATCATAAAATTCTTCTTAAACAATCTTAAGCAGTCTCAGTGACCCATTCAAGCCTAGAGTTTGAACTCTACTCTTATAACAATATATAACACACCCAACTCCCTAAGTATCCTTTTAAGTGATGGGGAATTATAAATTATTTCTTTTCTCGACTATATCAAAACCTCTACCTGTGCATACCATCATCTTCTTCTCGTCAAGAGTTTCCAATAATCTTAACCATGCTCAAATACGAGCTCCTGATCAAAATTTATGGCCTCCTAAGGTTTCCTAATCTTTCATAGTCAAAATTCATCTCACTTCCATGTAACATCCATGTGGCACCTCATCACTCAAGACACCTAACGTGGTGTCACCTATGTAATCGTTTCACGGGCCCAATCCTTTGGCCCATTTTCATCATCATTGGAGTTTCTTATCCCATGGTTCACTCTCACTATCACATACGTCTGATGATGGTACATCAAGGTGCACCGTCCCTAGATCCTATGGCTCACCACCCTTGATCTCAATGGTTTCGATCACGTCAACGATGTCATTTGGCACAGAAGTTATCTACTAGCTCCCAATGGTTTACACGGTGTGTGAACATGACCTGTGGGATCTAAGGTGGAGATTCCACCCATTCCCTCCGTCGATCAATGGTCATCATTAACCCCCGAATCCCATCGTTGTCAGCAATCACTCCATCATAGTTGACACTTATTGGTTGAACGTGCCCTTACAAACCTTCACACTTTTGAGGACGATGCATCTAGATCAAACAATATATATCACTTTGTCAAATCTCCGACGAGATCAATGGTTATCATCGTCTTCCCTCCTCAGAATCTCATCAACCAACCAAAAATTGATGCTTGTCATCCTAAGGATCCTCTGGGTGTCTTGCTGGCATGTCAAGTCCATCATGACATCATCATACTCATTGCTCGTGTGAACAAGTCTCATAGAAGATCAATGACTGATATTCTCTCGCTCATGGGAAGATCGACGGTCCTTGTCGTGTCGTTGAATTTCATGTGTCGTAGGTGTTCAGGCCTCCTCTTGGTTCACCCAGATTTACCTCCAATTACGATGCATCAAAGATCTATGGCTCAGGTTTATCCTCTATTTTCTAATCATATCTATGGATATCATCCTTTTGTCGACTATCAACATAGTCAGACTCACACCACTCTGACACTCGATCCTTCATAGTGATGTTCCTTCACCAATGAAGGGTTGAGATGTCGATAAACCATATCGACAACTGCGATATTTCCTTGGGTTAAAATAGGATTTTACGGAGATATAACAATCCACTTTGGGTACTTAGCCATTTCTTGAATTTTTACAAGACTTTAGTCATGATTTTCAGGAATTCGAAACTACTCTAAGGCCATTGCAAGGTATTGAAACTTCAAGGGAACCCCTGTGTGATTTATGGGTATTCCATACAGAGACATAAAATAATTAAGTATGCCATACTAAATCATTTTCATGCTTATTAGTGCCATAATAAACAACAAACATATCCCAACTTTCATGCATTCAAACCATGGATTTTAAACTATTGAGTTTCTCTTAAGTTTAGACATTTACACATGCATACATATATTTCATTAGTAAGCATATGAACATTTATCTGGTAAGGAAATTTCNGTGTGTGTGTGTGTGTCAATGGTTTGGTGTTTGTATTGATTCAAAACATGATTGCATGCCTCATATCATTAATATATGAAGTTTGTGCATAATTACAGTCTTTGGGGGAAAATAGAGTGTTACAATTTCCACCCGCATAATGTATTTCTCTGTATCATTCACATATCTGCCATAGGATCCACCCTATTCGTTTTCAACATCATACCTTCAAGCTTCTTTAAATGTGTCATTACGAATTATAGAGCTTACCTCTCCATGGGTGTTCTAGTTAGTACCTCACTATAATTTTTTACACCCATGTTGTAGTATTTTCAGTATGCTCAGAAGCCATGTGTAGTCTCACCATGTCTTTGCATTGAATCTTCATGACTTCCTCTCAATCTCTTTTTGGATAATTCTCCAATGGGGCTTACAAATTTTTTTTGAGTTGAAATTGAATTGCATATTAACCGCTCACGCTTTTAGGCCTAATGTCGGCTTCACATTTTTATTGTTGAACCATTTTCTTATGCACTCCTACCATTCGCTAGCCTTGCAATTTATGCCTTTGCGACTCAACACCTTAACCTTGGAGGAAACATTCCCTGAGTGTCCTTATCCTACACATGCTTCCTTGCATTAAGCATATGTATGTTCCTTGTGCTTTGGAACTAGTTTTCTTTCCCATGACACTTGTTTCCTCCACTGTATTGTAGCATTCTTTTATTCTTTTTCGAGCTTCAATAATATGAAAAAGACAAAAAAATCAAAATAAGGGGGGGAAAGTGCCTATCGCTTTTGTTGGAAGTAGTCTTGTCACCCTTGAAAAAAGGACAATATTTGAGTCATTGTATCAACAATGTTTTTTTTTCATCCTCGGTTCACCCATGTGCAAACCATGGGTAACCCATGTGCAAACAGTGGATGTTCATGCATTGCTAGTTTTCAACTTGTGGATGCCCTAAAAAATTTTGAAAAAATAAAATATCCCACAATTTTGGGTGGGTTTTTTCGTTTGGGCTCGTTCCCAAACTCCCCTTGGACCATAAACAACGAAATTGAACCACCACAACCCCTTGCAGATGTTATAAAGGCACCTTTGAGAACATGGATGAGGGGGACAACCTAGGTGCAAGATTATGCTGACAAATTTGCAAGATTCCCTATTTTCCTTGATCTTTTGAGTAACATCCCCCTAATCTAGAACTTGTTTTCCAATACTCCTTCCTCTCCCTTATATGACCATAGGGCGTGTTCCTATCCATTTTGGGTCATCCAAAAAAGGTCCATCTTACTAAGTTGATGCTTGAAGGACCAATGAAGGAACCTAGGTGTTTGGCTTCAAGGCAATGTTGACGGTTAGGGTGGCTTCTCCAAGGATGTGATCTTCATGTCATCCAACAATGTTGATTTTCATACAACATCCAACCCTTCAAGGATGAGGTATTATGTGATGTTTCTCTATTGGATGTATGTGATGTTCTCTTGGGCCAACCATATATGTGGAAGCGCCATGTTATCTATGAGTCTCGGCCCCGTAGTGTCATTGTTACTCTGGGGGTCATCTTTACAGGATACCAGAGGTAGTTATAACTACTGTCCCACCTAAAAAGTGTCGCAAAGTAGTATCTCATACTACAAAATTCAACTTCTTCACAATTTGTTCAAAGGGTGAATAGAAGGACACTGCAACCACTACAGCCTCGGTCCAAGCATCTTCTATCCAACAAAAGTAGGTCGACAAGATTGCAGAAAAGAGAAAAGATTCCTTCTACACACAGTCATCTCATGTATCTCGACTAGTTGAATAGATTCAAACCCACCAACAATAGGTTCGCGAAAACCTTTCACAAACCAAGCAACACAACTTCTCCAGTAATGCAAGCATCTCACCAAGATTCAAATTCAACAATCGCTTCCCCCTCTCCCTCGTGCACTCAACGCAATGGAGACCATTGCTTCCTAAGGAGGGAGAATTGATCCAAGTGGATATCAGTGGCCACCCACCTATTCCAACTGGCACAAAATAGTCTTCTGGCAACTTACTATTTTTAGAAGGTTTTCGGTTCCTAAACTTCCGAGGCCATTTTGAGGGCCTAAATGAATTTTTTCAGGATCGATCACCTCATTAATAGGTAAAGGATTTGATTGATCCCCCAAAAAGAATATCCTCATTGATACATTTCCAACGAACTATCGTGTGCCCCAAACAAAGATTGTATGCCAAAGTTACACCCCCGGGAAGATGATACAACAAACTACCCAACACGACGTCCACAAAACTGTTGTCTTTTCATCTTCTGAGGTTAGGGTTTTGGATTTTATTTATGTTAAAAAGGCCTTTAGAGCCTCATTTTAATCATCTTATTGTGAATGTGAGTAGCTGTCACATCTCTTCTCAGAGATAAGTTTCCATAATTCTAGCGAGTCTTTCACTCTTTTTTCTACATTTTTGTACATTTCGCTCATTAATAGAAATTGTGTACTACTGTATCTTTTTGTTTATGGTTGCATCTCTGACATATTTCTGTTATATTATTGGATATATTAGATATGTCTATGCATTTATTTATAATATCTCCTCTCTCATTTCATGCCAAAAATAATCAGGATTAGTGGTATCAGAGCAGGCTGCTCTTGATCGTTTTTCAGTGCATGTCCCCGACGAGGTCCGAGTATAGTAAGTTGGGTCTCGAGCTTGTCTCTATTGAAGAAAATCAATATTGCATGCCCAAGAAAACCTCCATCGTAGAAGAAAAGAAAAATGACAAAGAAAACGATTATATTAATATGTTGCTTGAGCAAGCACTCACGCGACAGAGGGACGAAATGATGGGGAAATTTTCCCACGTCCTTCAAAGCCTATTGATAAAAATTGGTGGGTCTTGATCAAGAGACCACTTTGGAGTAACCTTGCCTTTCAAGGTACAAGTTAATTTTGACATTCCCGTATTTGAAGGTCAGATATATGGGGATGCCCTATATAAATGGTTAAATCTGCTAGAAGATTATTTCTCTGTTCACAATTTTTACAAAAATAAAAATATCAACTCCGCACTCCGTAAGGCTCTCCCCCATGTCAAACATTGGTGGAAAAATTACTGGGATAAAAGTTCCACATAGGAGTCTAGAATATATGGGATCGAGCCCACTTATGATTTTTTTGTGGATGCGGTCAAGGAACAATGTTTCCCTGTTGGTAACTATGATGACCAGTATGTGAGATGGGCCAAATTGTGTCAAGAGAGGGGCCAAGCAATGCTAAAGTTCACCAATACCTTCCATACCTTGTGCACCGAGATGGGTATCAAATATTTTGAGCAGAATTTGGTTATGAATTACCATGGGGCTCTACATAGATACATCCAAACTGAAATGGAGTTTTTGGACATCTCATCATTTGGAGTTGCCTATCGATATGTTTTCAAAATCAATAATAAATTTAGGCACCAGAACAAACAGGAGTTTGGGTCTACAAATTTGCAACAACCAAAGTATGATAAATACGGCTTGAAATACATTCTCCCGAAAACCATTCCAAGCCATAGGAAAAGAAAGGTCATGGGGAGACGAAGAAAGACACTGGAATGTGGTGTGAGTTCCATAGAATCCCCTGGCACAACACTAATGAATGTCGCTCAAAACAATCAATGGTGGTCGAGATTAAAGACAAGGATATGGACCCTGATTCAGACTCTGATTCAGAAAATACTGGGAGAAGATAGATCATCGACACAAACCCCACTGCTACTGTCACGACCGCAACAATTCAACCAAAAGAACTAGTAGATCCTGAGGAGAGGGAGTTCCTTTTCTTTCACATATGTGGGTGAAAGGGACCCCATTGTATTTTGTTGTTGATAGTGGAAGCCAAAGGAACCTCATCTCAGCATAGGTCATCTTACAGCTAGGATTGTCAACAACACCACACTCACAACCATACAACATCAGGTGGCTTCGCCAGGGACGCGATATCCATGTCATCCAGCAGTGTCGATTTTCATACGACATCCAACCCTTCAAGGATGAGGTATTATGTGATGTTTCCCCATTGGATTTCTGTGATGTTCTTTTGGGCCAACCATATATGTGGAAGCGCCATGATATGTATGAGACTCGACCTCGTAGTTTCAATTTTACTCTATGTGGTCATCTTTACAAGATATTGGAGGTAGTTACAACTACTGTCCCACCTAAATAGTGATGCAAAGTAGTATCTCATACTACAAAATTCATCTTCTTCACAATCTGTTCAAAGGGTGAATAGAAGGATAGAGCAACCACTACAGCCTCGGTTCAAGCACCTTCTATCCAACATAAGCATGTCGACAAGATTGCAGCAAATAAAAAATATTTCTTTTTCACATAGTCATCTCATGTATCCCGATTGGTTGAACATATTCAACCTCGCCAGCAACAAGTTCATGACAACTTTCCACAAACCAAGCAACGCAACGTCTCCAGCAAGGAAGACAGGTCATCAAGATTAAGATTCAGTAATCTCTTTCCCCTCTCCCTCAGGCACTCAAAACAATGGAGACCATTTATTCCAAAGGATGTAAGATTGATGTAGGTGGATATCGGTGGCCACCTACCCATTCCAACTAGCACAAAACAGTCTTTTGGAAACTTACTAGTTTTAGCAGGTTTTCGGTTCCTAAACATCCAGGGCCTAAATGAAGTTTTTTCGGGATCAAGCACCTTAATGATAGAAAATGGCTTTGATTGTGCCCCAAAAATGAATCTCCTTGAATATAAATTTCCGACGAGCTATCGTGCTCCCCAAACGAAGATAGTATGCCAAAGTTACGCCCCCTGGAAGTTGATACACCAAACTACCCAAAAAGGGGTCCACAAAACTATTGGCTTTTCATCTTCTGCGGTTAGGGTTTTGGATTTTATTTATGTTAAAAAGGAATTTAGAGCCTCATTGTAATCATATTCTTGCGAATGAAGGCAGCCTTCACATCTCTTCTCAGAGATAAGATGCCACCATTCTAGAGAGTCTTTCACTCTTTTTTCTACAATTTTGACATTTCACTCATTAATAGAAATTGTGTATTACTGTATCTCTGTGTTTATGGTTGAATCTATGATATATTTATGTTACATTATTGGATATCAGAGAAATATGTGTACATTACTTTATTATGTCTCCACTCTCATTTCGTGCCGAAAATAATCTGGATCAGTGGTATCAGAACATGCTGCTCTTGATCATTTTTCAGTGCATGTCCCTGACGAGGTCCGAGTATACAAAGTCGGGTCTCGAACTTGTCTCTCTTGAGGAAAATCGATCTTGCACACCCAAGAAACCCTCAATGGAGGAAGAAAATAAAAATGACAGAGAAGACAATTCTATTTATCTGTTGCTTGAGCAAGATCTCATGTGACAGAGGGACGAAATGATGGAGAATTTTTCCCACATCCTTCAATGCCTACAGATAAAAACCAACACGTCTTCATCCAGTGACCACTTTTGAGGTATTTCCAACTACTGTCCCACCTAATTAGTGCCTCAAATTAGTATCTCATACTACAAAATTCATCTTCTTCACAATTTGTTCAAAGGGTGAACAGAAGGACACTCCAACCACTACAACCTCGGTCCAAGCACCTTCTATCCAGCAAAAGCAGGTCGACACGTTTGCAAAAAAGAAAAAAGATTCCTTTTGCACACAATCATCTCATGTAGCCTGAATGGTTGAACAAATTCAACCCCGCCAATAATAGGTTCATGACATCCTTCCACAAACCAAGAAGTGCAATGTCTCCAGCAAGGTAAGCAGCTCACCATGATTCAGATTTAGCAATTGCTTTCCCCTCTCCCCCAGGAAATCAACTCAATGGAGACCATTTCTTCCTAAGGGGGGAGGATTGATCCAGGTGGATATCGGTGGCCACACACCTATTCCAACTGACACAAAAGAGTCTTCTAGCAACTTACTATTTTTAGGAGGTTTTCGGTTCCTAAACTTTCGGGGCCATTTGAGGGCCTAAATGAAGTTTTTTTCGAGATCAATCCCATCAAATATTGCTATGGGATTTGATTGAGCACCCGAAATGAATCTCCTCGACGATACCTTTCCAACTAGATATCGTACACCCCAAACAGAGATTGTATGCCAAAGTTACGCCCCCGAGAAGTTGATACACCAAACTACCCAAAACGAGGTCCACAAAACTATTGGCTTTTCGTCTTCCGGAGTTAGGTTTTTGGATTTTATTTATGTTAAAAAGGACTTTAGAGCCTCATTGTAATCATATTATTGTGAATGTGAGTAGCCTTCACATCTCTTCTTAGAGATAAGATGACACAATTCTAGCAAGTCTTTCACTCTGTATTTCTACAATTTTGTACATTTCGCTCATTAATAGAAATTGTGTATTAATGTATCTCTGTGTTTATGTTTCCATATCTGATATATTTATGTTATATTATTGGATATATGAGATATATATGTACATTTATTTATTATATCTCCGCTCTCATTTCATGTCGAAAGTAATCTGGATCAGTGGTAACATAGCAGGTTGCTCTTGATTGTTTTTCAGTGCATATCCCCGACGAGGTCCGAGTATAGCAAGTTGGGTCTTGAGATTGTATCTCTTTAGGAAAATTGATCTTGTACACCCAAGAAAACCTCCATGGTGAAATAAAATAAAAATGACAGAGCAAACAATTCTATTAATTTGTTTCTTGAGCAAGCTTTCACGCGACAGAGGGACGAAATGATGGAGAATTTTTCCCACATCCTTCAACACATGTTGATAAAAAACAACATGTCTTCATCAAATGGCCACTTTTGAGGAACATTTCCTTTCAAGGTACAACTTAATTTTGGAATTCCTTTATTTGAAGGTCAGGTAAATGCAAATGCCCTAGAAAAATGGTTAAATATACTAGAAGGTTATTTCTTTGTTCACAATTTTTCAGATGGGGAAAACATGACCTTCACACTCCTTAAGGATCTCCACCATGTCAAACATTGGTGGGAAACTTATCGGGAAAAAATTTCCACAGAGTTTGGAATATATGGGGCCGATCCCACTTGGGAGTTTTTTGTGGATGTAGTCAACAAACAATATTACCCTGTTGGTAACTATGATGACTATTACATGAGATGGACCACGTTGTGTCAAATGAGGGGCCCAATAATGCTAGAGTTCAAAAATACCTTCCATACCTTGATAACCAAGATGGGTATCAAATATTCTGAGCGGTATTTGGTTCTGAATTACCGTGAGGCTCTACACAAATACATCATAAATGAAATGGAGTTTCTCGACATCTCATCGTTGGGACTTTCCTATCGATATGATGTCAAAATCGAGCAGACATTTAGGCACTAGAACAAATGGGAATTTCCTATCTATATGCTGTCAAAATTGAGCAAACAACCAAAGTATGATAAAGACAACCCTAACAAACAGACTCTCGAAAACCATTCCAAGCCATAAGAAAAGAAGGGTCATGGGAAGACGAAGAAAGACATTGGAAACTGGTATGATTTCAACAAGATCCCCTCGCACAACACTAATGAATGTCGCTCAAAACAATCATTGGTGGTAAAGATCAAAGACCAGGAGATGAACCCTGATTCAGAATCTAATTCATAAAATATTGGAAGAATACAAATCATCAACGCAGACCCCACTGCTACTAATGTGACCGAAAAAATTCAGCGAGAAGAACTAGCAGATCCTAAGGAGGGGGAGCCCCTTTTGCATTCACATATATGGGTGAAGGGGACCCAACTACATTTTATTGTTGATAGCGGAAGCTAGAAGAACCTCATCACAACAGAGGTCATCAAACAGTTGGGATTGTCTAAAACACCACATCCGCAACCATAAAACATCAGGTGGCTTCTCTAGGGACTCGATCTCCATGTCATCTAGTAGTGTCGATTGTCATATGGAATCCAACCCTTCAATGATGATGTGTTATGTGATGTTTCCCCACTGTATGTTTGTGATTTTCTTTTAGGCCAGCCATATATGTGGAAGCGTCGTGCTATCTATGAGTCTCGACCCCCTAGTGTCATTGTTACTCTGGGGGGTCATATCCACAGGATATCGGAGGTCGTTCCAACTACTGTCCCACCTAAACAGTACCACAAAGTAGTATCTTATACTACAAAACTAAGCATCTTCACAATATGTTCAAAGCGTGAACAAAAGAACACTGCAACCAATACAACCTTGGTCCAAGCACCTTCTATCCAATAGAAGCAGGCTGAAAATATTGCAACAAAGAGAAAATATTCCTTCTGCACACAGTCATATCATGTATCCCTACTGGTTGAACCGATTAAACCCTGCCAACAACAGGTTCGTGATAGCCTTCCAGAAACCAAGCAGTGCAACGTCTCCAGCAAGGCGAGCAACTCACCAAGATTTAGATTCAGCAATCGCTTTCGCCTCTCCCCCGGGCAGTCAACGCAATGGAGAAAATTTATTCCTAAGGAGGAAGGATTGATCTAGGTGGATATCAGTGACCACCCATCTATTCTAACTGGCACAAAATAGTCTTCTGGCAACTTACTATTTTTAGTAGGTTTTTAGTTCCTAAACTTTCGGGGTCATTTTGAGGGCTTAAGTAAAAATAAATTTCGTGATTGAGAACCTAAATTAAAATCAAATCCTCTGATTAAGCCCAAAAAAATAATCCCCTCAAAAATACCTTTACAACGAGCTATTGTGCGCCTCAAACAGAGATCGTATGCCAAAGTTACACCCTCGGGAAGTTGACACACCAAACTACCCAAAACAAGGTCCACAAAACTATTGGTTTATCATCTTCTGGGGTTAGGGTTTTGGATTTTATTTATGTTAAAAATGTCTTTAGAGAATCATTTTAATAATATTCTTGGGAAAGTGAGTATCTGTCACATCTCTTCTCAGAGATAAGATGCCACCATTCTAGCGAGTCTTTCACTCTGTATTTCTACAATTTTGTACATTTCGCTCATTAATAGAAATTGTGTATTATTGTATCTTTTTGTGTATGGTTCCATCTATGATATATTTATTTTGTATTATTGGTTATTTGAGATATCTCTGTACATTTATTTATTATACCTCCACTCTCATTTCGTGCTGAAAATAATCTGGATCAGTGGTATCATAGTAGGTTGCTCTTGATCGTTTTTCGGCGCATGTCCCGATGAGGTTTGAGTATAGAAAGTTGGGTATCGATCTTGTATATCTTGATAACAATCGATCTTGCATGCCCAAGAAACCCTCAATGGAATAATAAAATAAAAATGGCAGAGCAGACGATTCTATTAATCTATTGCTTGAGCAAGCTCTCACGCAACAGAGGGACGAAATGATGGAGAATTTTTCCCACATCCTTCAACACCTGTTGATAAAAACTGATGCATATTCATCAAGCAACCACTTTTTAGGAACCTCTCCTTTCAATTTACAAGTTAATTTTGACATTCATGTATTTGAAGGTCAGATAGATGCAAATTCCCTAGAAAATGGTTAAATCTGCTAGAAGGTTATTTCTTTGTTCACAATTTTTCCAACAGGGAAAATATCACATTTGCACTCCTTAAGGCTCTCCCCCATGTCAAACATTGGTGGGGAACTTATTGGGAGAAAATATCCATATAGGAGTCTGGATATATGGGGTCGAGCCCACTTGGGAATTTGTGTGGATGCGGTTAAGGAACAATATTACCCTGTTGGTAACTATGATGACTGGTACATGAGATGGACCACGCTGCATCAAGAGAGCGGCCAAGTGTAACGTCCCTGTCCATCCATGCTGGGCCACGCTATGCTAGAGAAATCTTACTGTTCTCTCTGCGGAACATACTGTAACATACCCAACATCCAAATGAGCTATGCCAAATAAATTTTTCGAACTGCATGCAATTATAATATACACACACATAACTCTTGTGGAAACATTATATATAAAATGTAAACATACAAATACATATGTAAATGCATGGATTCACACTGAAATAACAGTAAACATATACATGCAACATATAAAAGAAATACCCATAAAAGTAAACGCAGTTATAACCGCACATATGATAACCCATAAAAATAAGCACGTAAATAACAACGAACTATGTAAATTTTATCATACAATTAGCACTTATCTTGGTAAGAATGTCACCAACTGCGTGGAGACCTTCCACGAACCTCCCAGCCTTAGACCACACTGTTCGTCACTCTCACCAGTGAGTCACTCTCGAGCTGGGACTAAACTCCACCCAGGTAAATGGGTTCCTAACCAGGCTAAAGGCTCATAGACAATAGAAAAGTCTCTGTCTCAGGTGCCAACTCAAATTAATAGCCTACAGTCCCTCATTCCCCACATGCCTGTCCCACCCAGGAAGTGTGCCCCTTCTTTGCTCAACAGTCCTTCGGCTGCCCCACTTCCTTTCTAGGCTTCAACAATAGGCCAAACATGAAGTCTCAGAGCACTGTAGTTGCAGTTTAGCACCTTCAGGAAATCAATTCCCAACAATTCTCTCACCCAGAGAATTTCTCATGGGCTTGACAACCTGCCTCTTCAATATCCCATGGGCCTGACAACCCGCTTCTTCAATCTAGCTCCCAAGCTAACCAGCTACTCAAAACAAATATGGCTATGGCTCCTAGTTCAGGTACAGTGATGAAGGTATGGAGGATAGTTCAATGGGTGTGTGAATTCTCATGGAATAAAGATGAATGATGTAAGAATGATGGAAAAGATGATAGGAAATAATCTAAGTCCCAACAATATGTATGCATGTCCCCAACTTGACACTCGTCATGTTGGGAGCTACTTTGGGCCACTTGTCCCCAACTTTAGAACTTAGGATAAAATAATTATCCATACTTTATGTTTTAAGAAATATTAATATAATATTCCTTTTTGGCTTAAGCTCCCTAGCTTAGCCCTTTTCCTTAACTTTTGGCCCTCCCTTTCCCTAACTAGTGGATTTTAGTCCTCCATCTCTTTTAGTATGGTCGGTCTGTGTGCAACGATGTATTTTATATTAATCATGAGACATATACAAAAATAGGTGTATTGGCCTTTAACCTCTAGGCTCTTTGGCCTAATCAAAACATAAGCATCCTAGATTATAATAACTGGCTCACCAACCTATAAAACGCAGCATATACACAAAAGGCTCCATGGTCTCAAAATCGCACGTACTAAAGTTTCTGCGCATGGTATCCAGGAATGTGCACACTTCATCATTTCACTACACAGTACATGCACGCACTATGCCATGAAAGGTGCATACAAAATGATGTCATACAACTCACTAGCTTAAGTACATTTGCATTTAAATTTACAATTGGGTTCAGCCTTAGGGATATTACAATCCCCTCCCCTTATTTATGCACTGTCCTTAGTGCATCATGTACCCATGTACAACAAAATTTCAAAAATCCTCAAAAAGATGCGGGTATTTTGCCCGCATTGCATCCTCATGCTCCCAGGTAGCATCATGAGGACCGTACCAGGTCCATTGGACCTTTACAAGCCCTATGGTTCGATTCCTCAGTTGTTTGATTTTCCAGTCCAGAATGCGTACCAGATGCACTTGAAAAGAGTCTTCTTGCTCCACCTGGATCACATTCTAATCAATAACATGATTAGCATCAGGTATATATTTCTTGAGAAAAGATACATGGAATACATTATGAACAGACATAGATGCAGGAAATGCAATCATATAAGCTACTGGACCAATCCTCTCGAGGATTTCAAATGACCCACAATAGCGAGCTGCCAACTTTGAACAATTTCCCAATTTCAGTGAACTTTTGTTGGCCTTCACTTTCAAGAATACATGATCACCCACTTTAAATTCCCTATGAGTTCTGCCCTTATCAGCATAACGTTTTTGCCTGTCTTGGGAAGCCTTTAATTTTTTATTTTTTTTTATCATTTGCTCCTCCATTTCCCTGAGAAAATCTGGCCCAACCACTACTTTGTCTGTTGGGTTATCCCAACTTACTGGTGTGTTGCACTTTCTTCCATAAAGTGCCTCAAATGGGATCATCTTTAGATATGCTTGGTACCCATTGTTATAAGAAAACTCTACCAAGTGTAGGTAGTCTTCCCATTTTGATGGTTTATCCATCACATACATCCTCAACATATCTTCAATCACTTGATTCACCCTCTCTGTTTTCCCATCTAATTCTGGATAATAAGTTGTACTAAAATTCAAGTTTGTTCCAAATCCATTAAATAATCCCTTCCAAAATTTTGAGATAAATTTTGGATCTTTGTCAGACACAATTGTCTTGGGTATGCCATGTAATCTAGAAATTTCCTTCATATAAACATCAACAATGTTTGTTACCTTGTGAGTGAGCTTAACGAGAATAACATGGGCAGCTTTAGTAAGCTTATCCACCACTACCATGATATAATCATGTTGCTTGTTTGTTCTGGGAAGTTTGGTAATGAAATCCATTGTTACAACTTCCCATTTCCACTTAGGAATGGGTAATGGTTGTAGCAAACCAGTTGGGTGTCTATGCTCAACCTTTACCTTTTGACATTCCAAACATCTGGCAATAAAATCAACAACCTCTTTCTTCGTGCCTGGCCAATAATATTGTCTCTTGACAGCTGCAATAGTTTTCTGATATCCTGGGTGCCCATCATAAGGCACATTATGCATTTCTCTCAATATCAAAATTTTCAATTCCTGAGAATTTGGTACACAAATTATGCCCCTGTATGTGAGAATTTCATCATTATCTGGCTTGTATTCCTCAATTTTCTGTTGTAAAATACCTTGCTGTAATTTTTCCACTAATTCCTTGTATTGCAAATCTGATTTGGCAGCCTCTGTAATTCTATATTTCAAATTTGATCGGTACATGATAATGGTTGTAGCATGCAATTCATGTACTCTTCTGCTGAGTGCATTAGCCACTTTGTTCTCTTTTCCCTTGATATGCTTTATATCAAAGTCATATTCACTTAGAAATTCTAACCATCTACTTTGCCTAGCATTTAGAGTTGGTTGATCAAATAAATATTTAAAACCATTATGGTTTGTTCTCAGCTCAAACCTTTTTCCCATGAAGTAGTGTTTCCATTTCCTCAAGGAAATCACTATGGCTGCCAACTCCAAATCATGAGTAGCATAGTGTCTTTCATGCTCCTTCAACTTCCTTGATTCATAACATATAACAAACCCATTTTGATTGAGGACTCCACCAAGTCCCTCTTTACATGCATCTGTGCATACAATGAAGTCTTCATTTGGGTCTGCAATCCTTAGTATTGGAGCACTTGTTAATAATTGTTTCAAGTGTTAGAAACTCCTTTCACAATCCAATGTCCACTGAAACTTCACACCAGCTCTTTGCAAGGAAGTGACTGGGTGTGCAATCTTTGAAAATCCTTCAATAATTCTCCTATAGTAGCCTGCAAGGCCCATGAATGATCTGACCTCTGCCACATTCTTTGGCATTGACCATTCTCTAATGGCTTCTATTTTCTCACAATCCACTTCTATCCCATACTTTGAAATGATATGCCCCAAATAATGAATTTGCTTCTGATAAAATGAGCACTTGCTCAACTTGGCATATCACTGATGCTCCCTTAATACTTGCAACACCATCCTCAAATGATGTTCATGCTCTTCCTCCGACTTAGAATATATAAGAATGTCATCCAAAAAGACAATGACAAACTTGTCTAAATATTCTCGAAAAACACCATTCATTAAGCACATGAAAACAAGTAGTGCATTTGACAACCCAAATGGCACCACTGTGAACTCATAATGACCATACCTTGTTCTAAAGGTGGTCTTGCTGATATCTTCCTCTTTAATCCTTACCTGATGGTATCTTGACCTGAGATCTATCTTTGAAAAGATATTTTCATCCTTCAATTGATCAAAAAGATCATCAATCCTTGGCAGAGGATACTTGTTCTTAACAGTCACTTTATTCAACTATCTGAAATCAATGCACAATCTTAATGTTCCATCTTTCTTTTTCACGAACAAGACTGGGGCACCCCAAGGTGACACACTTGGGCGTATATACCCCTTCTTCAGAAGCTCTTCAAGTTTCATTTGCAAATCCTTTAACTCTGGTGTACTCATTCTGTAAGGAGTCTTTGACACTGGAGCTGCTCCGGGCATTAGATTTATAGAAAAATCAATATCTCTCTTTGGGGGTAGTCCTAGTACCTCCCTGAACACATCTTCAAAATTTTCCAAGACCGCATAATCTTCCAAATTTGGCACCTTATCTTTAGGTGTCTGTTCCATATGTGCTACAAATATTTGACACCCTTTTCTGTAACATTTCTTCAACTGTAATGCTGAAATTTCTCGGATGGTTTCTGCCCTGGGAATTCCATGCACCTTCCTTAGGGTCCCTTCCTCATCCAAGTAAGTAAATTCCTTGTTATGACAGTCTAGGATAGCATGATGCTCTTCCAACCAATCCATCCCAATTAGACAATCATAAGAACCTAAAGGCAAGATGTTCAAATCTTCCCTGGTGTTCAGTCCATTCATGTCCATAAGACATGACTTAACCATCTCATTAACTTTTATTTTGGCTCTTGTAGCCAGCTGCACCAACCAATATTTCCCATGCTTGCTTCTTGGCAAATGAAAACTTTCCACCATCCTAGGATCTATATAACTATGACTAGCTCCTGAATCAATTAAAATAACAATGGTTTGGTTGTTGATCATACCTTCCACTTCAATCATATGTGACTGATACTCTACTTGCTTGCTGTCCATGGCTGCATAGATCCTTGGTACATTTCTTCCCATGTCCTCCACAGTTTCAGTTTGTTGTACATTGTGAACAGTTCTCCCTTTCTCACCTCTGTGAGGACAATAACTGAACATATGATCTCCTTTACAACCCCAACATTGAATAGTTGGTTTCCTTGGCCTTTGACCCCCTGCCTCAATCGTTCTGGGTTCTCTATAAGTTTGTTTTCCCTGTGGATTATTTCTGAAGAATGGTGGCTTAGATCCCTTCTTCCTCTGATCCAACTTGAATTTATTTTTTTCTTCCCAATCTTTTTGGAAAGTTGGCCTTGATTTTTGTTGATCACATAGGCATTTAGCTCGCCTTATGGTCTCCTCCAATTTCTTTGGATCATCATATTGTATTTTATCACAAATAAATGATGGAAATCCACTCAAATACCTTTGAATCTTAACTATCTCAACCTTGATGAAAGAGACATACTTCAACAATTCTAAAAACCTTCTCTCATATTCATCAATGGTCATACTCTCAAGCTTTAGTTCAAAGAACTCTTTCATTTTCTTGTCATAATATCTCTTAGTCAAGTATTTCTTCTTAAAATGCTTCTTGAATTCCCTCCAAGTAACACTTTTCTCTTTAATGTGCTGCACCTGCACAAGATGATCCTACCACATGGATTCCTTTCCCTTGAGTCGATAGATAGAAATTCTACCTTATGCATGAGAAGAATAATTATGCAATTGAAAATACTTTCTCATTCCCAGCAACCATGTCTCTGCATCTTCATCCTTCTTGTGCTTACCATCAAATGTAGAAAGTTTGATTTTGTTCATTTCTCCTTGTAGCTCATCCACCCCAGACCTCTTATGCTTTCTGACAGGGGATGGACTTAAGTTGATTCTTGCTCTCTTATTGGAATTCCTTGAGGAGTGATGGTGATTTTTTCTAACACTTCTAGTTCTTCTTTTCTCATCAAGAGGTCTATGGATTCCTGATTTTCTTGAGCCACTCTCCTTATCCAACTTCTTTTCAATTATGTTCAAGCTTTGCATTAACTTCATGTTGAAGTCCTCCTGTTGCTCTTTGGCTTTCATAAGACTTTGATTATCAGCTTTATGGATTTGGACATCCTTCTGCAAATTTTTAATGGTCTCTGCCATATTCATGTTTTCATCCCTTTCATCTCCATGTCCATTGGAGTTTGTTCCTTCAATGCCCAAATGGACATCCATCCCTCTAATCTCATCCTCCTGAATGTAAGTCCCTTGTGCCTCTTCCATTACTATGGACTCTTATGCTAATCTTGAACTGATCTAATTGTTGTTAACTCTGCAAAATGTGCAGCCAAAAAAACTTTGTCAGGCTAACTGTTTCAACAATTTCATGAAAATATGAACCATTTTGGTTCAATAATATATCAGAACTCTTTCTTCTGATTTCTTGAAAAATTGAATGCCCAAATCAATTTTCTGGGTGGATAATTATATTCCACTGTCCAATACCTTTCCAACACCTTCTCCCATGCTCAATTTAGAGTCTTGAGCAGAAAGTTATGGCTATTTGAAATTAGATGGGTCTTAAAATTTCCCCTCCACCGTTTAAGCTATAACTTTCTCATAAAAGCTTTGTTTGACGAACATTTTACACCATTAGAAATATCTATCTGAGCTCTTTCATTTGAGTTGCAAATATATAGTGCAACTTTAGTACATATCTGTCTCATGGTTTTTGAGTTGCTAAAAATGCTCTTAAGGGCCTAAAAAATGCGCTGCAAAAAGATGATGTTCAAATGATATAAAACATTGCAGAAAATTGTCGGTTTTCTGTTGTTGTTCACCCTTCAAATGACTTCACGTGCACAATTTTCAACCTGTAACCCATATTTACCATGCACAACAACATCACAAGGTAAATCGTGCTTCGCGCACTTTAAAACCACTGTGTATCACCTCTCTGTCGCGCCAATAACTTGCGCGCACTACTTTTATGTCACGCGCCAATATCCACCACATGCATTTTTTGTACCATGCGCCAATACTTTGTGCACACCATTCACTAAAACTTCGCGCGACAACATATACCCACATTGCACGTGCACCAACAAAACTCCTCTGTGCTCTGTCAACACTGCGCACACCACACGCGTCATTATTATGTGTGTGTGCACCGCGCAATGCTAAATTTACCGTGTTGTCCTATACACCAACATTTTTCCACGCGGCATCGAAATTTAGCGCGCACACCCGCACACTAACATTTTTCTGTGCGGCACCGAAATATAGCGCGCACACTTGCACACTAACATTTTTCCGCACGACACCAAAATTTAGCACGCAAACCAGCACGCCAATATCTTGTTGCGCAGTGCTGAATTTTACCTATCACAAGCTTTTCACTGTGCATCATTCATTTTTAGTGCGCCCACATATGCACATTCATTTTTATGCGCATCCATTCCTCATGAATTTCGCTGTAGAAATTGGGGGTTTTGCTTAACTTTTTCCCCAATTTACCATAGACATTCTGCAACTATGAAATTCGTTCAATTTCACCCCGATAACACCAATTTAACCTATGCAACAACAAATCGTTGTAAGTTGACATTTCTGGAACGAATTTACCCAAAATCAATTCGCGAATTGAGAATTTAAATTACTAAATTCACTCCATCTGTCATGGCTCCACTATAACTTCAAATTCAACCAATTCCAGGTCTGAATTTGCTAAAAAAAATATTAAATCAATAATATCTCACCACATGGCCGAATTTCTCAATTTTCCCATGAATTTAACAACAGAAATTGGGGCTTTTTCCCAATTCTGCCCAATTGTTGTTACTTTTTACTATGGACGCTCTACAAACTGAAATTTGGCCACTTCAAAATAAATCCTCTATGACATTTCGCTTCAACTCAACTTTATTGGCCCATCTAGGCTCAGTGTTGAAAACTGAAGCTATGATACCATGTTGTAACGTCCTCGGCCATCCATGATGGGCCACGCTACGCCAAAGAACTCTTACTATTCTCTCTGCGGAACATATTGTAACATACCCAACATCCAACTGAGCTATGCCACATAAATTTTTCGAACTGCATGCAATTATAATATACACACACAGAACTCTTGCAGAAGCATTATATATAAAACGTAAACATACAAATACATCTGTAAATGCACGGATTCACATTGAAATAACAGTAAACATATACATGCAACATATACAGGAAATACCCATAAAAGTAAACACAATTATAACTACACATATGATAACCCATAAAAATAAGCACGTAAATAACAATGCAACATGTAAATTTTATCACACAATTGGCACTTATCTTGGTAACAATGTCACCAACTGTGTGCAGACCTTCCACGAACCTCCCATCCTTAGACCACACTGTTCATCACTCTCAATAGTGAGTCACCCCCGAGCTGGGACTAAACACCACCCAGGTAAAGGGGTCCCTAACTAGGCTAAAGGCTCATAGACAACAGGAAAGACTCTGTCTCAGGTGCCAAATCAAACTAATAGCCTACAGTCCCTCATTCCCAACATACCTGTCCCACCCAGGAAGTGTTCCCCTTCTCTGCTCAATAGTCCTTTAATTGCCCCACTTCCTTTCCGGGCTTCAACAACATGCCGAACAGGAAGTCTCAGAGCACTGTAGCTACAATTTAGCACCTTCAGGAAATCAATTCCCAACAATTCTCTCACCCAAAGAATTTCTCACTGGCCTAACAACCTGCCTCTTCAATATCCCATAGGCCTAACAACTTGCTTCTTCAATCCTGCTCCCAAGCTAACCAGCTACTCAAAACAAATATGGCTATTGATCCTATTTCAGGTACAGTGATGAAGGTACGAAGGATAGCTCAATGGGTGTGTGAATGCTCATAGAATAAAGATGAATGATGGAAGAATGATGGAAAAGATGATAGGAAATGAACTAAGTCCCAAAAATATGTATGCATGTCCCCAACTTGACACTTGTCATGTTGGGAGCTACTTTGGCCCACTTGTCCCCAACTTTAGAACTTAGGATAAAAAAAATTATCCATACTTTATGTTTTAAGAAATATTAATATAATATTCCTTTTTGGCTTAAGTTCCCTAGCTTAGCCCTTTTCCTTAACTTTTGGCCCTCCCTTTCCCTAACTAGTGGAGTTTAGTCCCCCATATCTTTTATCGTGGTCGTTCTGCGTGCAGCGATGTATTTTATATTAATCACGAGACATATACAAAAATAGGTGCACTGGCCTTTAACCTCTAGGTTGTCTAGCCTAATCAAAACATAAGCATCCTAGCTTATAATAACTGGCTCACCAACCTATAAAACACATCATATACATAAAAGGCTCACTGGCCTCAAAATCACGCACACTAAAGTTGTTGTGCGCGGTATCTAGGAATGTGCACACTTCATCATTTCACTGCGCAGTACATGCACACACTATGCCATGAAAGGTGCATACAAAATTATGTTAGACAACTCACCAGCTTAAGTACATTTGCATTTACATTTACAATTGGGTTTGGCCTTAGAGATATTACACCAAGCAATGCCAGAGTTTACCAATACCTTCCATAGCTTGTGCACCAAGCTGTGTATCAAACATTATGAGCGACATTTGGTTCTGAATTATTGCAGGGCTCTACACAAATACATCCAAACTAAAATGGAGTTTATGGACATCTCATCGTTGGGATCAACCTATCTATGTGTTGTCAAAATCGAGTAGAAATTTAGGCACCAGAACAAATGGGAGTTTGGGTCTGCAAATACGCAACAACCAAAGTATGATAAATACGACCCTAACAAACAGCCTCCCGGAAACCAGTCTAAGCCACAGGAAAAGAAGGGTCACAGGAAGACAAAGAAAGACACTAGAAAGTGTTGTGATTTCCACAAAATCCCTTTGAAAAACACTAATGAATGTTTCTGAAAACAATCATTGGTGGTCGAGATCAAAGACAAGGGGTCGAACCCTGACTCAGAATCTGATTTAGAAAATACTAGCAGAAGACAGATCATCTACATAGACCCCACTGCTACTGTCGCAACTACAACAATTCAACTAGAAGAACCAGCAGATCCCGAGGAGGGGGAGTGCCTTTTTCATTCATAGATGTGGGTGAAGGGGACCCCGCTACATTTTATTGTTGATAGCGGAAGCTAATAGAACCTCATCTCAGTAAAGTTCACCAAACAATTGGGATTGTTGACAATACCACATCTGCAGCCATACAACAACAGGTGGCCTCACCAGGGACGTGATCTCTGTGTCATACAACAATGTCGATTGTCATACGATATCCAACCCTTCAAGGATGAGGTATTATGTGATGTTTCCCCACTGGATGTCTGCGATGTTCTCTTGGGCCAGCCATATATGTGGAAGCTCCATGTTATCTATGAGTCTCAACCCCGTAGTGTCATTGTTACTCTGGGGGGTCATCTCTACAGGATACTAGAGGTAGTTCCAACTATTGTCCCACCTAAACAGTGCCGCAAAGTAGTATCTCATACTACAAAATTCAATGTCTTCACAATGTGTTCAAAGGGTGAACAAAAGGACACTGCAACCACTACAGCCTCGGTCCAAGCACCTTATATCCAACAAAAGTAGGTTGACAAGATTGCAACAAAGCGCAAAGATTCCTTCTACACACAATCATCTCATGTAACCTGACTGGTTGAACATATTCAACCTCGCCAGCAACAGGTTCTTGACAACCTTCCACAAACCAAGAAGCGAAACATCTCCAACAAGGAAAGCAGCTCACCAAGATTCAGATTCAACAATCACTTTCCCCTCTCCCCCGAGCACTCAATGCAATGGAGACCATTTCTTCCTAAGGAGGAAGGATTGATCCAGGTGGATATCGGTGGCCACCCACCTACTTCAATTGGCACAAAACAATCTTCTGGAAACTTACTATTTTTAGTAGTTTTTTGGTTCCTAAACTTTCAGGGCCATTTTGAGGGCCTAAATGAATTTTTTGGGGGATCGAGTACCTCAATGATAACCAAAGGCTTTGATTGAACCCCCAAAATTAATCTCCTCGATATACCTTTAAAAAAAGCTATTGTTCACCCCAAACGAAGATCGTATGCCAAAGGTACACCCCCGAGAAGTTGATACACCAAACTACCCAAAATGGGGTCCACAAAACTATTGGCTTTTCATATTCTGGGGTTAGGGTTTTGGATTTTATTTATGTTAAAAAGGCCTTTAGAGCCTCATTGTAATCATCCTATTGTGAATGCGAGTAGCCGTCACATCTCTTCTTAGAGATAAGCTTGCACCATTCTAGTGAGTCTTTCATTCTGTATTTCTACAGTTTTGTACATTTCGCTCATTAATAGAAATTGTGTATTCCTGTATCTCTATGTTTATGGTTGCATCTTTGATATATTTCTGTTATATTATTGGATATATGAGATATCTCTATAAATTTATTTATTATATCTTTTGATTTGAAAATAGAAGGCTGACTTGTTATGCTATGCAAGCACCCTCTACTTCATTAAAAATAAACTTGACAGGACCTTGCTTCATGTGTTAAAATATGCAAGATAAAATTATGTGCCAAGTTTATGAATCTTCTTTTGAATGTTCATGTGTGAGGATATGTTCTTTTAAATGGTTAAAAATGTACTTTAAATAAATACACAGCAACATAACTTGCAGCAAATAAACCATCAAACTCACAACAAGAACAAGATGATAAAGGAGTTCACCCCCCTCCGGGCTACATCTCCTTGAGCCTCCATTAATGGACTTGGCTCTCTGGGATTAATTTGTCAAAAGTTATTTTAAAATCTGTTTCTCAACTCCAATGGAAAAACAGACTGTACCATTGGGATCAGAACACATAAAACCCCCAAAAATGACTAATAAAACTCTGAAAACGGATCATGGCTCATCCGGGCATGACCTCTTCTACATGTGGCCATAAGCTTCACCGAGCTTCTCTTTGGAAAAAACACCTGTAAAAGTCCTCAAAAGAATCTGAAACCTATCCCAATGTGTTCAAAGCATAACAATTAGCCAAAAATGACTATTCAGTCACAGAAAACAAACTTGGACTCACCAAAACAAGACCTCAATCAATGAGGGCTTCAAGCTCCTTGGAGCTTGCTGAAACTTCAATGGCTAAAAACCTACAAAATAAGTCTTCAAATGGCCTTGATAATAGTTTCAATGGATTCAGGACGTCCAAAAACCCCTAGCTGGGCTTTTACGGCACCTCATTCGGCCAAAAAATGAGAAAGATAGGCCTCTTGCCATTCTCTTCCTTCAAGCTTGCTGGCTCTGGTTCACCAAAACGCACCTCTGTGTGCTTGAACCAAGAACATGCTCCAAAATGCGTTCTTAAACCCAACATCGAGCATAATCGACAACTGTCCAAACTGTAGGATGGTTATGGGCACGCCATCCCCTAACCGCCTAGCACCTGGGTGCGTGAGTCGTCCATACGACCACACATATATACATATAAAAAGGCCAGGGGTTAAAAACCAAGTCACATAGGAAGGCGCCATGGGACCAAGCGTGCGAACCGTTGAAATTTTTTAAACCAACACATATACAACAGGGTCATATGATTAGCGTCCATACGATCGGAGCTTTAGTTATGGTTTTAAAAATCTCGCGCGATATATATATACAGTTACATGTAATGAATAATATAACCACGGGTCGGGGCTAAGCCCCGGCCCGACCCCCCGCCAACGATTACACACACCAAACATAAATATATATCAACCCATATATGCAATAAGGAACAAGTGGTGGTACAATGGTTGGGCGGATTTGTGAAGGCTTTACATCACGGGGAGGTCCGGGGTTCGAATCCCACGGACTCCATAAAATTTTAATAAACAAACCAACAGCTAATACCGGGGTGCCACGTGGCAGCCCATGACTGGGCCACATGGCACCTTACCATTGATCAAAAATATTCCACGTCACCTCTACCACGTCAGCGTACGGTCGTACGACCCTGCCACGTCATCCTGTACGGACTGTATGGACTGTACAGTCAGCGTCCCCTTTTTTGCCTGTTTGACATTCCGAACATATTGCAATATCTCTCGCTCCCAATGTCCGTTTGAGACAAAATGAGTTGCGTTGGGTTCGAAATGACGAGGCCTATGCTCTCGTCCAGTTTGAAGCAATTCCGATCACTTTGAATTTTTGAGCAAAATTTGACCCCTGGTCCAGATTTTGATCATCTTTGCTCTCATTTTGTGCCGAAAATAATTTGGATCAGTGGTATTAGAGCAGGCTGCTCTTGATTATTTTTTAGTGCATGTCCCCGATGAGGTCTGAGCATAGAAAGTTGGGTCTCGAGATTGTCTCTCTTGACAAAAAATCGATCTTGCACACCCAAGAAACCCTCCATGGTGGAAGAAAAGAAAAATGATAGATCAGATCATTCTATTAATTTGTTTCTTGAGAAAGATCTCATGTGACAGAGAGATGAAATGATGGATAATTTTTCTCACATCCTTCAACGCATGCTGATAAAAATTGGTGCGTCTTCATCAAGCGGACACTTTGGAGGCACCTTTCCTTTCAAGGTATAAGTTAATTTTGACATTCCCGTATTTGAAGGTAAGATAGATGTAGATGCCCTCGAAAAATGGTTAAATTTGCTAGAAGGTTATTTCTTTGTTCACAATTTTACCGACAGGTAAAATATCACCTTCGCACTCCTTAAGGCTCTCCCCCATGTAAAACATTGGTGGGAAACTTACTGGGAGAAAAGTTCCACATAGGATTCTGGAATATATGGGGCTGATCCCACTTGGGATTTTTTTGTGGATGCGGTCAGGGAACAATATTACCCTATTGGTAACTATGATGACTAGTACATGAGATGGACCATGCTGCGTTAAGAGAGGGGCCAAGTAGTGTTAGAGTTCACCAATACCTTCCATACCTTGTGCACCAAGCTAGGTATCAAATACATTGAACAGATTTGGTTCTGAATTACCATGGGGCTCTACAAAGATACATACAAACTGAAATGGATTTTCTAGACATCTCATCGATGGGAGCTGCCTATCGATATGTTGTCAAAATCAAGCATAAATTTAGGCACCGGAACAAACGAGAGTTTGGGTCTTCAAATATGCAATAACCAAAGTGTGATAAAGACAACCCTAACAAACAGTCTCCTGAAAACCAGTCCAAACCACAGGAAAATAAGGGTCACGAGAAGATGAAGAAAGACACTAGAAAGTGGTGTGATTTCCACAAAATCCCCTGGCACAACACTAATGAATTCCGCTCAAAAAAATCATTAGTGGTCAAGATCAAAGACAAGGATCCGAACCCTAATTCAGAATATGATTTAGAAAATACTGGCAGAAGACAGATCATCGACACAAACCCCACTGCTACTGTCACGACCGAAAAAATTCAACCATAAGAACAGATCCTGAGGAGGGGGAGCGCATTTTTCATTCACAAATGTGCATGAAGGGGACCTCACTGCATTTTATTGTTGATAGTGGAAGCTAGAAGAACCTCATCTCAGTAGAGGTCATCAAACAATTGGGATTGTCGACAACACCACACCCGCAACCATACAACATCGAGTGGCTTTTCCATATATGTGGAAGCACCATGGTATCTATGAGTCTCGACCTTGTAGTATCATTTTTACTATGGGGGTTCATCTCTATAGGATACTGGAGGTAGTTCCAACTACTTTCCCACCTAAACAGTGCCACAAAGTAGTATCTCATACTACAAAATTCAACTTCTTCACAATCTGTTCAAAGGGTGAACAGAAGGACAATGCAACCAATACAACCTCAGTCCAAGAACCTTCTATCCAACAGAAGCAGTTCGACAAGATTGCAAAAAAGTGTAAATATTCCTTCTGCACATAGTCATCTCATGTAGCTCGACTAGTTGAATAGATTCAACCCCGCTAGCAACAGGTTAGTGATAGCCTTCCACAAACCAAGCAGTGCAACGTCTCTAGCAAGGCAAGCAACTCACCAAGATTCAGATTCAACAATCGCTTTCCCCTCTCCCCCGGGCACTCAACGCAATGGATACCATTGCTTCCTAAGGAGGGAGGATTGATCCAGGTCGATATCGGTGGCCACCCACCTATTCCAACTGGCACAAAACAGTCTTCTGACAACTTACAGTTTTTAACAGGTTTTCGATTCCTAAACTTTCGGGGCCATTTTAAGGGCCTAAATGAATTTTTTTCAGGATCTATCACCTCAATGATAACCAACGGCTCTGAATGATCCCCTAAAATGAATCTCCTCCACAATACATTTCCGACGAGCTATTGTGCGCCCTAAATAGAGATCGTATGCCAAAGTTATGCCCACGGGAAGTTGATACACCAAATTACCCAAAATGGGGTCCACAAAACTGTTGGATTTTAATCTTCTAGGGTTAGGGTTTTGGATTTTATTTATGTTAAAAAGGCCTTTAGAGCCTCATTTTAATCATCTTCTTATGAACGCGAGTAGCCGTCACATCTCTTCTCAGAGATAAGCTACCACCATTCTAGCGAGTCTTTCACTCTGTATTTCTACAGTTTTGTACATTTCGCTCATTAATAGAAATTGTGTATTACTATATCTCTGTGCTTATGGTTGCATTTCTGATATATTTTTGTTATATTATTGGATATCTGAGATATCTCTGTACATTTATTTATTATATCTCCGCTCCCAATTCGTGCCAAAATTAATCTGGATCATTCAACATCATCGAATTTTGACCCCATATGTAGTAGAGAATTAAGCCATTGTCATCATAGATTTATTAAAGGTTTATAATATTAGTCAAAAATTAAATAAGAAATAAAAACCATACATTTTTACCACATAATATGCAAAGCTTCACTATAAGAAAGTAAGAAAATCAATCAATAAAAGAGAACTAGACCAAGACAAATTGTACAATCATTAAATCAAATTGAGTAGACATGTTCATACATATTTCCTAGGAAACAATGTGTCCCCAAATAAAGGAGGTTCTAAGGCTTAGGGATCCAATGTGGGTATTAAAAGAAGAAAAAGAAATATTAAAAAATTTTAACCTTTAAAGTACAAAATCCGAGCTATGCAGATCAATAATTGGATCTGAAACAAGTAGAAAATAGAAAAATTACTAATATTTCATGCATCTAGAAAAATCTTGTATAACCTTTGCACCTACAACCCCTTACCTCCATCAGACTTCTGACGAACATTGACCAGTTCAATGACCGTTAAACGATTCTCAAATGGGTATTTGGAATTGTCTATGTGAGTCACAAGACCGATGCAAGTTTGTCGTGATATCGACTAAAGTGAATCTCTAGATCGATGAGCGTCCATCACTAAATCAAACATCGTAATATCAAAGGAACTAGAATTTTGTCAAAATTACGACGAACATCGGGGCACGCAGAAAAAAAAAATGGATTAAAATCTTAATCATCATGTAGTAATTTTCAATGGTGCAATTAATTTTGTCCTTGCCATCAGAAAATTTCATCAAATATTGACCCCATATGTCTAGCGTTGCTACACTTAAAGTAAGTCCAAACATTTACCCAATCAAGCATATGAAAAAGAAATCAACAAACACTTGATGGGTATAAAACTAGACCTAGAACATAGCTATTAAGCATAGAATCAAACCTCGAATGTGAAAATCATATTGTTGGTAAAACTTCATGTGTCTAAATCCAATAACTTACATATAAAAAACAAACAAACATGTTTCTATATGGACCTAATCAACATGAAAGCACATGGAAAATCCTTAGGATGTAATTCTAAGGAACACAATTATGCAAGAAAGACCTACAAACATATTTATGGGCATGTAAATTTTGAAAGATAAAATACAGATCAAGTTGCATATCAATTCTCTTGGTTAGGGTTCAAAACTAATCATATTCACAAAATCACAATTATAATTTATGATCATTATAGATACTTATGGGTGTAAGAAATATAGATTAGACTTGCATATGAAAGGCTACAAAATCAATTTGTCGCACTCAAATGGATGAATAATCAAATTACTACATAGAAAATCATCCCATACAATTTACTTTAGACTCACACCCTACAAAATGCAATTAACCCTTATGCTTACAATGTAAGATGATTCTCTTCTTTTTTTTTATTGATCCTTAACATGAAGCTCAACCTATTTTATTACCTATTCTCTTGGAATTTTAGATTCAATGTGTATAATTAGAGTCACCAAGAAACAAAAAGAAAAGACCTTCTACACACAATTGTTTTTGCTATTGCTAAACACAAAGTTGAGCCACAGGCCATTCACCATGTCAATTGAATTTCATGCACCTCTTCATAGCCCCTCTTTTTAACCAAAACTAAAATGATATAGCAGTGAAGAAACACTAGCGGGCATAATATGAGATAGAGCCAAAAGAAAAATACTTTTCCATCTAACACTTAAAAGGATATAACACAAGGAAAGATAATTTTTTGTAAGAAATTAACTAAAGGAGAAGCATTTAAATATACCTATTATTAATTCAAAATAAAGACAAGGTACAAAAGACTATATTTTTTCCATTTATATGACAAGCATATTCAAAATTTTGGCTTGGAATCTTTTAGCTATATTCTCCATAATTTATTTTGCAATCATGTAGAAAAATGTCACCTGGAGAAGGATGAAAAAATTTAAATTTCACACAAGTACCTTCAACTTTGCATGAAGCCAAACATCTTTTACTTCTGTGTATTTAGATAAATATTTCATTTTTGTATAGACATATGGCTTGGCACAAAGCATAACAAGAATATTTAACTTGAGTTCAAGATTGAGAACTGATTCAACATCAATATGTTTTCCCCAATGCTGAAACAAAATGATAGTGAAATATCCTAAATTAATAACGATACAAGAAATCCATTTGACTTAGGATCAAATCATAAAATGGGCATTGCTTCCTTTTATTGAATTATTAAGAAACCAACCAAACCATAGATTATCACCTTAGTCATATTTTCATTAACGATATATACATGCTAACCTATTGATGGAAAATAACAACATTTCCAGTCTGCTCAGAATTAACCATTATAGTGCACATATTATTATTTGTATCCCAATAATGATACTACTAGGATATGGAGGATGATCCTAAAAAAAATTATTCTCCAATACCACTACATCTTGACATGCACTCCATCGGTATATTCCTTTATTCAAAAAACATTACTTTCTATTAAATCATATTCATAGGCATATTGGAACAGGCTATGAATAATAGAATCCATCATCACTTTGAATTCAATACTTAATGTATACCAGAACTACAGGGTTACGTCAATCATAATATGCACTTCAATTTGTTTAAAAGAAAAGAGCTTCTAGGGAAACAAACACTTCGCGGTCTATGGAAAAAAACACAAAACTACACATATTCTTCAATAATCATTGCTTCAAGGACCCACTACACTTATAAAAACAAATCTCTATAGAGAAGGAATTAAATGTGATCCTTTGAGATAAATAAAATGCAGAGATAAGATGAAAACAGGATGCCCCAGATTTAAATTTAATAACGTTAATTGTGGAAACAACAACCTACAAGAAACTTTTTATACATCTACCTTCAAATAGACTTTAATCTTTGAAAAACATGGGATATACAAGGAGTTTTCACAACCCATATATGAAATTAGCAAAACATAAATAAAACTTATCTATTTAAAAGGATGAAGACTAGGCAGTTGGTTGAGACTGACACTACAAGGAAAATACTTTGTAGAGGAGGATTTAGTGTTACAAGATTGAGAAATATTTTCAAAAAAACCTTTGTTATTCATAGCAGATATTTTAAAGGATGTTCCCTATAACTAAAAAAAATGGGTGGGCAGAGGTTTTAGCGGAGTTTTGTTTTTTCAGTGCTTGTATTGGTAACACACATCGATGTTGTTATAGCAAGTTTTTCCCCACCATTGCTATCTTGCACAGAGGGCCTTTTTCCATTTCCCTATGCAAACTTGTCATCCCTTTTTTATGAATCCAGAGCCAAAAATACACATTTTTCCACATATACGCACCCTATCTGCTATACAACATCCGTATACGCAGGTTGCTTTACTATAGCCTGCATACATCGAGATTTGTGTCAGAAAATACATAATGGAATCGAGTTTCCATGTCACGACAGGAGATCTATGATCATTGGCCTTCCACATATTGGAAACATTCCGACTCGACCCTTCAGTTGCATTTTGAAGACTATAAAAGCACAATTCTGAGCTATGGAAAAGACGAGAAAGAAATCAACTTTAAGAGCAAAGTTACTCTGGAGAAATTAATTCATATTGAGTCTGCATCCCTTTGTCCCTCAAGTCTGAACACAATGTTCATCCCCTAAGCTCTTTCCCTATTGTTGAGAGAATCTCATTGTCTCTCTCCTATAAGCTTTCCTTTGGTGGAAGATTGAAGTGGTGGAGGCCCAGTTGGAAGGAACTTGGTTCCTTGGTTTCGAACCATGATGACACGAAAGTCTGTAATGTTGTCACTTTTGTTGATCAATTATTAATAGAAATACTCATTTCCCGTCCTATTGATATCGTGCAAATATATGATTATCATCCATGGGCATGTTTGTAATGTTTATTAATGGATTATGTTATCTAATGTGCTAACCCCTTTATACTATCACCATGTACTTTCTATGCTTGTTTGTTGAGAACTTATTGCAGGTATAAAGCTTTGGGTCGAAGTGCTCAACGGTGGAACATCATCGAACGTTGGATCGAGGTAGGCCTCTTTCTTATCTTGCACATTAGTTTATATAGCATATAATGGAATTGAGTTTATTTCTGCAGTCATACATCTCTGTTGTGGTTTACCCTTGGCCATAGAGAGTTTTTCCCTCATAACAAAATTGGCGATTCCACTGGGTAGAGATCTTCCTTCTAAGGGTTGAAGTATTTTTTCTTCTTGCATTGCTCTTTTTTCGTTGTGTTTCTTGTCGTATCACTGCTTGACAGATTCTGTTCAATCTAAGTTTGAGTTTTCAGCCTTTTTCCCTTGCCTGGACTTGTATTAAATATTGTACGCTACTTTTTCTTTGATAGTCGCGTATACACACGTGCTTCCTCACTGCAAGTTGTGTATATACACAGTACTCTCCTGAACAATTGCGTATACCACTTTCCCTTTCTTTTTTTCTTGGTTTAGTGACTGTTGGGTGGGATTTGATGTTTGTTGAGCCTTCTTAGGTCTCTATAGTGCCTGTTGAGCTTCTCTGGGTTGACAAGAAACTGGTTGGGAGTCGAATTTATGGGCGTAGTCTTTCTCATTGTTTTTAATTTTTTATTTTTCCTTGAACCCTGGCCTGTTTGCTTGGATGCTTGGTATTATGCTTGAGTTATTTCGTTTATACATAGTAGAATTTATATATCATGTTTTTTTTTAGTCCATGCATTTTCTCTTTAATATATTGAAAATACAAAAAAAATAGGCATTTTGCATTGGTTAGCATTTTTGTCTTTGAACCTTTATCATTAGCTTACTGCATTTAATGAAAGATTGCATTTTACTTCTGAATTGCAGAGTTGAAATTGAAAATTGCATTGTTTTTATTAGCATATCATTCATTGAAAAGTTAAAGATAGACTTTGCATTATATCCATATTTATCTTCTTGTTGAGTCATAAAATCATGAGTTTCGCTTCCATACCATTTTGAGTAATCACGGCCAATAAAATTTACGCTTTAAACTAAAATTGATTAGTCATGATTTTATTTTTAGGATGCACAAACTAGTCTAGTATTTAGTGCCTTGGAATAGGATTTTGTGAGTAAACTTCTCCAAGGCAATTAAATCAACATATGTGTCTGAGACAGGGAGTTAAAAATTCCATTGTATAATTGGTAAGATCAGGAGGCTCCACTCACACTGGAGTTAATCACGAGGTCACGCCAAGTTAGTTGAAGGGATAACACATGGATACTCACCTAGCGTCAGAGATATTTCTGTGGATTTATTCGTATTTGGGGATCTTGCTAGTACCCATACCTCTGTGAGACGTAGTGCTTTCAAGGTTTCAGGATTTTCTACCCTGCCCATACGGTGATCTGAACTTACGATTGCTCGCCTGTGCATCGGTTATACAGTGGTTTATTAGTTGCTTGACTTAGGTATCTCATAGGTTACTTGCAGGGTTTATTCTTCTTGTACCCTGGGTCAAATAGGGGTCGGACATCACACAGCCTTTATGGAGGATTACCTCTCCGGGGAGATCTAACCGACTGGTTGTTAAGCCCACGAGGGCCCCTATAATTGATTTTGTTACCTCCAAACTTTAGTGGGGAGTCTCGGGTCCCTCTTGGACGAGACATACCTTCTTTAGAAAGGGAGGCCACTCAGCCACTTTAGCCCGTTTGCATGCATATTGGTCGTTTGACTTTTTGGTATACTCTTTGACTACTAGTTGACCTTAATAGTCTATTTTGGGTTTCATCATCATGGACATTGGAGTTTCTTTTTCTCCCTCATTCACTGCTACCCACCCCATGATGCCTACTCATTTCATGGGGACGGACCCTTCCACTTTTTACAATGGTATGCAAAACTACAACGCTCAGTCCGCACCTTGGGTCTCTAGTCATTTTTCTGTTGATATGCCTTCCCCCGTGCAATCCTCTCCTTGGCCCACATATATGAATCCTAGCATTAGATATGGGGGAACCATGGCTCCGATGCCTACTTCTTCGTTTGATATGAGTTGTTTCCCCATGTGAGGTTGGAACCTTCCCCTTTATGGATACAATACTAGCTATACCAATACTCAGTTGGGTGCTTATCCCACTTATTACACCCCACCCATGTATCTTTCATCCGCCATGTCAGTTCCTTCAAACACTTTTTCCATGACAGGTCCTCAAGTACCCCCAGGTCTTTCATATGGGGAGAATCAATTTTACAGTTCGGGCTACCCTCTTTATGGGACTCCTTCACATGGGGGAAACATATATCCTCACTCGAATAATTCTTATCCTACCTTGGTCTCTTCGCATACCTCAGTGACGATACCCGTCCAAACCTCTTCAGACCATTTTGGCATTGGCCACCACTTTTATGGGCAGGGACAGGGGGTACACCAGGATCCTTTCTGGCCTGCAATTTTTTAGAATCAATCTTTCCCCGGAACTTAGAATCAAATTCCGCAATCTATCACTAGACCGGTCACTGTCAGTCATACTGGTGCTCCATCACCAACGTCTGTCATTCATGTCAGAGATGGGTCGACTTTTCTACAAATTATGTCGACAACTTGATCCCAACCTCTACCAATTATGTTGGGGGAACCATCCTTTTTAGCCCAAATCATATCCGTGTCACGTCTCTAGCCTCTATTCATCATATAGGAGACTACTTTCTTTCCCCTACTAGCCACATTGAGAATCCTAGATGTTTAGACATAAGCCTAAATTCCTTTGCAGGGCTTGTGAAGGAAGTCACCTTACTCGTTTGTGCCCAGCTACTACTGGGATACCAGAAGCATGGGGCTCACCCAAGAGCCCTTCGGATTCTGAGGTGTCTGTGGTTTCTCCTCACACCACTTCTCCTTTGATCGTCTCGGTGGTTCCACCGACGCAATCCTCTCTCGACCTCACCCCCTTTGTCAAGGGTGAAACGTCTCTTTCCCCCGTTACTATGCATCCTCTTCAACCTATACTGGAAGAAGTAGCCACACCGTTGAAATATTTGGTTAGTCCTACTCTCCCTGACGAGAGTGATGCACCTTTCAGTCGTGTCATCAACATTCCAAATCCTCCCCCTTTTGAACGAGAGAGATTTATTCTTCCCCCGAATGCTCTCTCTCCAAGTCCTGATGAGGTTCCCTTCGATTGGGATGACTTGATGGGGCATCCCATACCCCCACCTATGTATTTTCCATTAAGAGACATTATTCGAACCATCACAGAGACTGTATCCTCTGTTATCACTTTCTCCTCCTCGACTTTGAGAGCTTTGGGTTTTCCCAAGCTTTTGTCAGTTATCCGTGAGATACTGACTTTCCGCAGAAGATAGAGATGGGAGCCTTGGCATCCCCCTTTACATGTTGATTAAGACAGAAAAACGAGTCTTAGTTAAGCTCTTTTATGACTCGTCTAAAAACTGAAAATATTTTCGAGTGATTTTTCCCTTTCACACTTGTTAAATTGGATTTGAAAGGTCATGAGTCTTAGTTAAGCTCTTTTCTGACTCGTTATCAAAAATAGAAAAGATTGCCGAGTGAACTTGTCTTTTTCACACTCGTAGATTGGATTTGAAAAGATGTCTATTTGGCACAAGTTTACCCATTTTTCACACCAAGTAGACTACAAGACATAAAAAAGGATATTTTTTGGCGTTAAGTTGTGATTGCATCTCATTCCCTCGCTTGCAGTATTGAGCCTTTAGCCGGTTCTTGCTTTGCGTTATAAATCGTTGCCTAAGTAGTTTTTGCATCCTCAACCAAGCAGATCCTTGTTTATATCCTTCTCAGTTTGACACCCTATACCCTGGAGGGAACATCACCCCAAGTGTCCATCTCCCGCATGCATTTCCTTGCATTAATCATAGGTACATTCCACTGCTGGAACTAGTTTTTCTTACTTGCAACACTCGTTTCGTCCTCTATATCATAGCATTCATTTGTTATGAAAAAACAAAAAAATACAGGCGGGAAGGGAGTACTATATTATAATTGGCAGCAGTCGTGTCACCTTTGAATAGAGCACAAAATTATTGAGTCCTTGTGTCATCATAATTTTGGGTTTAGTATGGCCTTAGGAAGTCGATCTCGTTACAGAGTTTTCTCTACCGACTGGTTACTCTTCCAGTCCCTATAGAGAATGTTATTGATGCCTCCTGCATCTAATAGTCGCATCATTGAGTCTATGCTGTTAGATTCCACCATATGTCTCATGCTCTTGTTCAAAGGAAGTCTATCAACCTGTGTTGGCCACTCCTCATAAATATTGACTTTGCATGTCGGCCATATCCTCAGTTTGTCTCAAAATCACATGATACTATGGTCTTATCATGCACCCTGGCCCTACTTGCATCATCGATAGGTCACCTTGAACTCAACAATTGACATTTCATAATTGGTCGTTGACTGGGTGGTTTCCCTTGTGTTTGACGGCAAGACATCTATTCACACTTTGGGATTCGTGCAGTGTCTTAGATTCCATTAGCCTTATTGGTGGTTTCCTCACCTTTGTCAATAGTTTTCATCATTGGCTACTGTTCAGAGGGTCTTTTTTCGTATACCACTTGCATTTGGTACACGCAAAAGACGCACAGGGTCGTTGGTTTGTGAACATGTTCTTTGTCCGATCTCCACCAAATCATGAAGCTCCTGATTTGTTCCTCATGCTGACTGATGAGAGATTCCTTACTGCTTTCCTTTCAGTGGGTCTCTTTCCATCGAATTCAACTCATTTATTCTGGATATGGGACCTAGAGTTTTATGAGTACCTTGTGTCTTGCAGTCATTAGTGGCAGGCTCTCTTGCCATTGACAGATGGGAATACATCAATGTCTCCTGATCAATGGATTTCTCAATTGTTCAACACTGAATCCTTTATTCACACTTGTAGGACTGTACTCGGTGCCTTGATACCTACTTTCATTATTGGTAGGTTGTCTCGCGTTTGTTAACGGTATACCTCAATGACCGGTAATCAAATGATGCCTCATTATGTTCGACCTCAATTCCTTTATTAGCATGATGTAGATTTGCACCCTTGGTGGATAGTGTAAAAGACTTGAAGACATCAATACATGGCTGCAACTTTCCTGCGCTGTTGCTTCCCTTTCATTGGACCATCACCTATTCGACTTCAGTGATCATGGGAGATCAGATTGTACTCCATGGTATACAAATATCTTCATATTGATTTTGAGATTGTTTTCACTGGGCCTTGTTCGTGACTATGACAGCTTTTGGCATATAACCGATTTTGTATTTGCCTATTCATAGCCACAAACACTTATTTGGTATATTTTCCACATGGATCTGCATTGTATTCTTGGCATCCATGTATGAAAAGTCAATACAAAATGTAATGAGAAATCGAGTTCTTCCAGTTGGTTCTCTACCACTCCACTCCTGGGTTATTTATAATGTATTTCGACCATCGCAGATACTTCTCTAATCTCACACATTAATTCTGTTACGAGGGAAAAACTCTCTATGGCCAAGGGTAAACCACAAAAGACAGGTATGACTGTAGAAATCAACTCAATTCCATTGTATGCTATATAAACTAATGTGCAAGATAAGAAAGAATCCTACCTTGATCCAATGTTCGATGATGTTCCACCGTTGAGCACTTCGACCCAAAGCTTTATACCTGCAATAAGTTCTCAACAAACAAGCATAGCAAGTACATGGTGATAGTATAAAGGGGTTAACACATTAGATAACACAATCCATTAATAAACATTACAAACATGCCCATGGATAATAATCATATATTTGCACGATACCAATAGGATGGGAAAGGAGTATTTCTATTAATAATTGATCAGTAGAAGTGACAACAATACAGACTTTCGTGTCGGCACGGTTCGAAACCAAGGAACCAAGTTCCTTCCAACTAGGCCTCCACCACTTCAATCATGCACCAAAGGCAAGCTCACATGAGAGAGATAATGAGGTTCTCTCAACAATAGGGAAAGAGCTTGGGGGCTGAACACTTGTTCAGACTTGAGGGACAAAGGGATGCAAACTCAATATGAAGTAATTTCTCCAGAGTAACTTTTCTCTCAAAGTTGAATGCTTTCTCCTCTTTTCCATAGCTCAAAATTGTACTTTTATAGTCTTCAAAATGCAACTGAAGGGCCGAGTCAGAATGTTTCTAGTATGTGGAAGACCAAGAATCAGAGATATCCTGTCGTGACATGGTAACTCGACTCCATTTTGTGTTTTCTGGCACAAATCTTGATGTACTCGGGTTGTAGTGGAGAAGCTTACGTATACGCATGTTGTATAGCAGATAGGGCATGTATATGTGGAAAAATGTGTATTTTTGGCTCTGGATTCATAAAAAAGGGATGATAAGTCTGCATAGGGAAATGGGAAAAGGCCCTCTGTGCAAGATAGCAATGGCAGGGAAAATATTGCTATAACAGGTGTGTGTTTACATAACATGCATCGGTGCGAACATAAACCTACAAAGAACTGGTGCTCGTATAATTATTATGCACCAATTCTATCATTTTATGTTATATGTTGCACCAGTTCTTGTATAAATATTATGCATTAGGTCATTCTTTTTTCTTTTATGGCACATCGGTGCTCATATAATCTGTATGCATCGGTTCCTATATTACCATGTGCACTTGAGGGAAGTGAAATTTCAAACATTTGAGGTGATATTTCAGTGTCATTCCTTGTTACTGAGAACCACTGCATATATTATATGTCAAGCACCGGTGCATATTTTAATCGTGTGCACCATAATATTTAGAAATGATAAATATAATCGTACGTTATGTCGTTTAAAGTAACATAGTTTTTTCACAATTTTTAGCATCGGTGCTTCAATGTAATTCATAGGAACCGGTGCGTATGACTCATAAAAATGCACCAATGTCTATTTTATGACATGCACCATTTAGTGAGTTCAAAAGAATACAATGCACCAATATGTATATATTTTAATTAATTTTTTTTTTACAAATTTTCAATTAATGACATCAAAATCAAATATTTTTTTATAATATTATTGATTTTATATTTTTGTTGTTCCATTTTGATATAATGATTGCATTAATGCGTTATTCAATGGATTACACATCAGATATTTGTAACAATGTAAATCATCCATATATTAATTAATTAGCAATGCAACATTTTACAACATTTGACCATGCAATAAAATAAGAAACACATTTTATTATATATAAATAAGAAACCCATCATCATACAAAATTAGACAACATAAAGGTCCACAAAAATCTAAATGCAACCTATATGTAATTGTTACACTTATTGGTAACATTTCCTCATGCAATTGGGACAATATGTCGAGCACATTAAACAAAATCTCTAATTTTCACAAACAAATATTCCAAAACATACAACTTGCAATAACATTCAGTTATATTGATTGTCATTCATCACTTAAATTGTTGTTATCACTTGATTTGTGCATACCTCATTTCTTCATCACTTGTAAGTGATATTGTACTTTGGTTATTTAACTTGATGTTTTCTTGATTGACTTGTTTTTTAAGCTCCGCCTCTTCATGTTCCATGTACAAACACATAAATAAAGTGTAATAAGTATATATACATTTATATAGTAGAATATACATGATTTCATAGATCAAAAATCACACGATAGAATCAAGTATTTCATAAAATATACATATTCTTTCGAATTCATGCTACATGTCATCTCTTAAAATCTCTTTTATTGGTTGCACTTCGTACTTTGTTTCATGCATGTTTAATACACTATGACAATGAATAGTGAGTATAATTAATATAAAGGTTTATTGTTCCCTTAATTATTAAATGAGAGAATTTAAACAACATAGCTACTTACAAATTGTTCAATTAAACCTCGATACTTCAACATATACTCACAACTTATACGTAAAACAATGTCGAGCAATTCTTCGATTGGATCTTCTTTGTATGTTAGCCCCTATTAGAAGACATCCATGGATGAGTGTAAATTAATTATTTAAATATAAAGATCACAAAAAATATGAAATATTAAGTAAGGGTGAAAACATAAGTACTCTCAAACTTTACGATCAACCTTTTTCTTCCTCGTCATCCTATCTTGTGTGTTGAATATGTTCCATTTTTTTTTCTTTTCTGCAACAAAAAAAGTTAAAAATTAGTATTTCATGCGATAATTAAATTTGATGTATAGAAAAGAATAAATCAATGATTACATACCTATGATGCATGTTGTTGTTGAGATGTCTCCTCCTGTAATGCAATTACGTTAATTTATTTTACCATCTCTTTGTACACTTTTTTGGACATCTAGAACCGATATGTATATGTTTTCCCCTCATTTATCCCTTGGAATTTGCATAAGCTTCCTGAAAAACAAAAAGTACTATAATGTTTTTAAATCGACATGAAAGTAAATATAACAAAAAAATTTAATTTAGTAATTTTTGGGACATATTATAGAAAAACATGTTTAGTAATAATATTTTTTAAATGATTTTTTTTGTTATTGTGAGTTTTTTCTATTGCAAGTCTCACATGTTTCATTGACCATTTCTTTGAAAATGCTTCCTATAATTTATATATAACCCGATTCTTGGAGTCATTGAGTTGATTTTTGTATTGTAACTGGAAATTACATCTATATGTTCTTTCCACTATATCCCTCATAGTTTTGTAAAAAATACTCCCCCTCTCATTAACTTCTAGCACCACTCCAAATGAATTGAGGACCAAGTCATCATCATTTACATCCTTCATATTTTTTTACTTTTTAAGATGACATTCCATTCCCTCGCTGAAATGAACAATGTTCATTCACACATAAATTATTTAAAATATCTAGAATATAAAGTATAATCTGTTTAAGATGAAATAATAATATATTGAGTAAATGTATAAGAATAAATGAGATGATAGATTACAACTCAGAGCTTGTTATATATATATATATATATATATATATATATATATATATATATTGAGAGAGAGAGAGAGAGAGAGAGTCATTTCATTAATAGTCATGTACTTTTGATAAGACACATCTTTTCATTATGTCTCTTCATTAATTATTATTATTATTATCTTATATATGTGTGTGTGTGTGTGTTATTTATGTTCATAACATTGTCTTATTCTTTAGAAATGCTTTATCCTCAAAACATATTGATGAAAAAGATTTACGGACTTACTCTTGCTTGTAATGTCTTCGCATAATTAATTGTTCTTGATGTTGTCGTAGTTGATGATATGAGACGATATGAACCTTTGAGTGTTGAGAAAAAAATTCGAACCGTAAAAGGATCAGACTATCATAATTCAATTCTTTGCAAAACGTTGCACTTCCATGATGAATTGTTATCATTAGACTTAATTGCATCGGTATCAATATTTTTCGGATGATAATTAAGTTGTTCCGGACCTAAGGGATATTGATACTCTGATTGTTTAAGATATATTCTTTTATGATTTGGATGTCGATAAGGAGTTATTATAACATTATTCTCCCTTATCATGTTTCTAGTGTTTTCTTGGTTTAATTTCAATATATGATTTTCTTCACGCATTGATTTTTTTTTTAAGTAAGTGTCTATATATTACCTTCCAGAATCAGAAATAACAGTAGTGTCTTAAATGTCAAGGAACTATTTGTGTTGAATTTCCCTGAAGGGAAACCAATTCAGTATGTTTCTTAAAACTGAAAGAACCAAAAATTAAACAACATGAACTGAATCGCCCTATGGGGAAACCGATTCATCCAGACGTGTCCTGTAAACTAGAAAATTAAAAAAGACTAACTATTGACACACAAAAAGGAAAAATTTTGCTAGACGTTGCATACGACCCGAGAGAACGCTTCTAGAAACGTAAATGATTAACAAAACTAGACATGCAAGTTGACACATGTGCACATGCTGGCGCTCATGCATTCTGACTGTCGCTTTTTCCCAAGTTGCACTATGTTGCCGTCTGGATGGCAGGAGAAAAGAATGTCGTTGAAGCTGCCAGTGCATTGGTGGTCGGTTCTAGAGAGTGCTCGAATCCGAGCAGTGTGGAGAGCATAGATGCAATTTTCTCCCATCGCTTGTCCAAAATTTCCAGTCGGAAGCACAGGTCGTCCACATATTTTCAGACCACAAACACCAATTCATACAATATCATCACTGAGTCATGAAATCTTGAACATGAAGCACAATCTGAGCATGAATGTTGCAGGCTCGGAGGCTCTTCCAAGTGGGATGGGGTTTCTTCCAAAGGGGCCAGGACAAAGGGTTGTGACAAGGGGACAAAATGCTCAGGTCAGTTCATTGGGTGGGTCATGGCTGGATGTGACGAAGAGGCCAAATCCTGGATTGGACCAGGAGAAAAGACCAAATAATTTCCATGGATATCAAACCACTCCACACGACAAGCTCAGGGCGAGGACAATGGTGGAATGTCACTCTGGCCCAGAGAGGACTGGGTGGAGGAGGAAGGTGAGGAGTTTAGAAAAGGAGAAATGACAGGCTGAGGTCGGATGGCCATACTTGCTTTATTTTGATACCAGACAAGGCCTCCCTTTGGCTTCCCGTGAAGTCGAGGCATGGCCAAGGCAGAGATAATGAAAGAAGGTGCAAAGAGAAACCAGATGAGGAAGGTGAAGGCCAGAGAGAGTTCCAAACTAGATGTTTTCTCAACGGGAAATGAGGATACATGTTGGTCCAGTCGAGGAGCGGAAACATAAAAGGAAAACCGGAGTGAATGGTCGTACACGCATAGAGGTGACAACCATAGACGTTCCTCCATCGTCTTGACGAAGATGCAAAGGAGAGCTCGCTTGAGAATTTAGTTGTGGGCTTGCAGAATGAATGTAGCCTTCACTCATCGAGGGAATAAGAGGAGGTTCGATGCATGTGTCGGTGGCATTGCCGATGCAGAGCTGGAAGGCGTCACCCTCTTCGATGGATGTGTTTGACCTGTTAACACCCCATTTGGGGGTTCTTCAAGCATTAATGTTTCTTGGTTAATTGATGAAATCATATTAGTACATCCACTTGTAGTTTCCATCATTTGTAATCAAACATCCCTATATGTATTTTCTTCAATTGGATTGGCATGTTCTTGATCTGTGATGTGGATTGGATCTATATTTGTTCGTTTTTTCCACAACTTGGATTTTTATTCCCGGGGACTTTGATGCCTCCTTCTGTATTTGTTCTAAATTGTTTTGCAACAACTTCTTATCATTCTTAAGCCTCTTAATTTGCATCAATAGGTTTTGATTATGAATTTTTAGACGCGAACTTTCTTCATTATCTGATTTGTTGATATATTTAATGTCTAGATTTTCAAGTTTCTCTTCTTTCAAGTTTCTGATTTTTTCTAGTAGCCCTTGATTAAGGTTCTTCAAACAAAAATTTTCTTTGTTTTTTTTAAGTTCTTCTTGAGATATTGATTCTCTTGTTCCAACTTATGAACTCATTTTTTTCTATCCTTTGACTTCTTGATCTGTCTAAGTAGTTTTTTACTGTGGTCTTTTAAGCGAGAAATTTCTTCATTTTTATTCGTGATAACTTTGTCAAATTATTTTTGTAATTTTTGTACTATCTTCTAACTATATTCAAGGATAATTTTTGAGATATTTTTAAGGTCTTGTGATGTTACTGGATCTGACTCCAATATAGAGTCATGTAATGTTATCTGTTTTGTTTTGTATGAAAATGTCAAAAACTTCTTCTTTGTGTTTAAAATGAATGTCCCTAGTGCTTCCATCTAGAGTGCACCCAAAAACTCTGAACAAAATTTCAATATGGCTAAAATCTTGTATGGCCAAAATCCAGGATAAAAAATGAGGCACTGATACCAAATGAGACGAACAATATTTGTTCACACATAAATTATCTAAAATATCTGGAATATAAAGTATAATCCATATAGGATGAAATAATAATATATTGAGTAAATGTAAGTAAATATATAAGAATGAATGAGATGATAGATTACAAC
>ML813095.1:103901-121279 GCA_009831015.1 Picea engelmannii
TTAGACTGCTGCAAGTGGTATATATATCATTGAATATGTTGTATATACTAAAATAATTTGACTGTATATATTGTACTTGTGAGAATGTAGTAATGGCGATCAATATGCAGCTTGTTGCAGAATTTTAATTTTTTAGACTGTGACAAATGGTATATATATTTGTGACAAAGGGTATATACATAGTGGGATATATCTCAACATATATATTAAGATAATCTAATAGTATATATATCAACAGTCACCGTCTTATAGTATATATATCAGCAGTCACAGTTTTAAAAACTTTACAGCAAGCTGCATATTGATCACCTGTAACAACGGTATTATTTTCTTAACTAACTCCATATTAATATACTCAGCATAGATTTTACATATCCCAAGTTTTTTGGTTTTTGGTTTTCTTCCATAAATTTAGCCACAGTTGTTCTTTTTTCAATAATGCTTTGCAGCATTAAATATTACTTAATATATTATTTAAATTAATTTTTACTTTTTATATATTAATTAAATAATTAAATTAATTATTATTTATATATATTAAAATATAAAAGTTGGTATATAGCTTTAACTAGTAATAAGTACTTGACTATATAGCATTAATAATTTAATGTTATATAGTCAAGTACTTATTACTAGTTAAAGCAATATACCAACTTATATATACGTTATATAAATAAGTTGGTATGTCCCTTTAACTAGTAATAAGTATTTGACTATATAGCATTAATAATTTATTGTTATATATATATATATATAAAAGTTGGTATATCGCTTTATCTAGTAATAAGTTCTTGACTATATAGCATTAAATTAAATGTTTTGTTTTGTATGTGGTGGTTTATATCGTTAGATCTCATTAAATTAAATGTTTTGTATGTTGTGGTTTATATAGTTGGATCATGGTTTACATAGTTGCATCAAAGTTATTTTTATTGAAAGATTTAAAAATATGTAAAAAAAACCTCTAATAATAATAGTATTAGAGCTCTATTATTTTGATGGTGTTTTTTCCTTAATCAAATCAAAATCTTTTCCTATCATAAATTTAAGTTTGATGTAAAAATGTGATTTCAATCATTACAAATTGTACTTTATTAATTTGTAAACTCTAAATTTACCAATTCCTCAAAATTACATTTTAACAATTCTTCATCAAAGAAATTTCAGCAAATATGAAACAATTTAAGTGTCCCATATAAAATGCCTCTTAAAAGTTCGTGCAAGATGTACAGAAGCTTGCCTCACTGTTGCTTACGCGTAAGGCTAAGCAGTGGAATATTCATCCACCGACTGTGTTCATTACTTGCTTTTAGCTTATACAATCCGAGTGGAATATTCAGTTACTTGAATTTATTTATGTGGAATATTCAGTCACCTATTTGATTTATTTGATAAGTACTAGTTTAAATGTTTTATGTTTTGGTTTTTTTAATAATATTTTTTCTATATCAAAAATTGTTAAATCTCATCAATTTAAAAACCTAAACTGAAACTTAGAATATTTAAACTAACACATAATAAATATGTACAGCAGTTTGAATATTTAAGTGTGAGAGTCAGTAGGGATGTCTTTGGAGACCATTCCGGTATTAAACAAGATTCGAAAACTTATGTTTAACTTCCTCTCGAGTGATCAGGGAGAAGCTCAACATTATCATCTTTGCACGTGGGATTTACTTTCCAGACCAAAGAAGTGTGGTGGTTGGGGTTCTCGCAACTTATTTCTTTTCAACACTGCCTTGAGTGTAAACACTCTCCGGGATGGCATTTGGCACACTGTCATAAAGGATAAATATCTACCCAATTCAACAGTTACCAATTGGTTTAGACTAGCCTCCTACAAACAGACATCCGCGTCAAGGATTACGAATAGTCTTTTAAATGTGATTACACATTAAAAAATCACAAAAGGTCATCAGGACCACTTGTCATATTCTAAAAACTGGATCAACAAGAAGGAGTTGGGTATTACAGGTAACCTGGCAATTGAATGGGAATGTTTTCGTAGAGTGCTTATAAGTGTTGGAGTCACGATCTAGGATACAACAAATACTGTGATATGGACCGGGGGTGATTCTTTAGGTACCTTATCCGTTAAAAATATTTATTCAGCTCTTATATCTACTCAGAGGTACCTGACCTATGGTTGTTGGATGCTAAATATTTGGAAATGGGACTTACAACTTAAGATCAAGTTATTCATTTGGATGGCAGCTGAAAACAAAATTTTATCCTGGGATATTCTTCAAAAAAAAGGATGGGAGGGCCCAAGCCTATGCCTTTTATGCAAACAAAGTACTGAAGACATTAGCCATCTTTTCATTCAGTGCACCTTCACCAAGTTAGTCTGGGGAAGATTAAAAACAAACCTGAAGCTAAAAAAAATTGGGAAGGGACTTCACTTTTTGAGTTTTTTTTTCTTGGACAAAGGACAAATCTGTTTCTCCAACTATTGTTGCCCTTACTTGCTGGTATATTTGGTTAGAGAGAAATAAAGTTTTTTTTTAGAATGCTTCTCCTTTTGTACTTTATGTAGTCTACAAGACTCTTAGATCTCTCAAGAGGCTTCCATCATCTCAAAAATGCATCCCAGTAAGAACTTGCTCAATCACACATCAAGTTAATACCTATATTGCATGTTTTGATGGGGTTGCACTCTCAGGTGGCAAGCAATGTGGAGTTGGTGGTGTTATCAAAACACCAGATTCTACTGTATATAGATGGTATATCAATTGCGGGGTTGGAACCAATACTAAGGCATAACTTTTGGGAGTATGGGCCACTCTCACACTTGCTAATCATTTGTCTCTTAAAAAATTATCGGTATTGGGGGACTCAAAGGTAATCATTGAATGGATAAACAACAGATGAAGACTTCAGGCTACCTCCATTGAAGGATGGGAGCTTAGAACAAAGGATTTAATCAAATATTTTCAAGAAATTAGCTTTCATCATATTTTCAGGGAATTTAACAAGGAGGCAGATCAATTATCAAAACAAGCTATCTATGAATCGAAAGGCAGAATATCATATTTCAAGTGGGAAAATGGGGCTGCAGGGCCCTTATCACATCTCAACCTTTTCCGACACTTCCCATTTGTCGATATTTGAACAGGCCTACTTTTATTTTTGGACTCCTTTTCATTTGAACTCGATACTAGTATGAGTATGTGAACTTTTTGACTTATATTATGGTTTTGGTTGCTATCTCTAAGAAGCATATATCCGTGGAGAAATGTAAGGAAACTATTTCCTGGATAGTCTTTCTATTGGCGATTTTGGTTAGTTTGGCATTATGCCTAATCGGATCATTGTAATGAAATAAAAAATGTAAAAAAAATTATACACTAATATAATTTTGAGCAAATTTTCTATGGGAAAAAAATGTTTACTATTTGCCGACTTTTAGTGGTTGAAGTAAGCATATTGGTATCAACAGTACTTTCTTTAATTGGGTTTTACACTCAAACCAAAAACCTAAACCACATGAGGATGAACTTTTGAGCTATGGTTTGGTTTGACTTCTATAAAATAATTATGTACGCAACTGTATAGGTGCATAAAGTTATGTCACCTCACAATGAAAAGCACTACCACCAATAAAGAGTATTATAATGGGTTTATGGAAAAATAAAGAGTATTATAATGGGGTTATGACAAAAATAAATGCATTATGATTATAACATGGTTAATCCAGGGTGATATGTGGTGGTTAATCCAAGGTGATATTTTTATTTTTTTTTTGGATAAAGGAAGGTTAATGGTAGGCATAATAAGGTTTTGAGTCAATGATTTAGGGAACTTTGATTGAATATTAGATTGAAGAGTTTGTAAATGTGAAAGATTAGGATACATCCTCTAATTTTAAGAATTTATACTTGGTAGCTTTTACTATCCTTCGTTTTCACTCTTGTGAGAGGTTTAACCCCAAATTCTATGTTTCCTAAAGAGAAGGCTTATTTTTCAACAAATAGGGTTGGAGTGTTGTCCATGACAACATGGGATTCATAAAACTTTTTAAGGTAGGATTTCTAGTCCCTCAAGGAAATCATATTGTTTTCTTTATTTTTATGAGGAATTTTCCTCTAGAATTTCTTAGGATCTACCTTAGAGAGGTGTAAAAGCTTATTTTTCTTTATATTTATATAGTACCAAGGATTTGTACCTATTTATCTTCTCAAATTTCAAGGACTCATTATAACCTTCTATAATGGCTCTTCTAGCAATTTTACACTCGTTATCATACCAAGGGTTGGTCATTCTATTTTCCTCTTTATGTGACACCTCAATAGAGAACTTGTTAATGAGCTATAGAAGGTTGTTGTAAAATTAGGATAGAGGTCTTCAATGTTGACCTTATTTCATATGAGACAAGTTAATTCATTATTTAGATCCTCTAGAAAAATATCACCTTTATTTTTGTCAAATATCAAGTGCTCTTGGTTACTATAATTCTCCTCTGTGGGGCTTTCATGCATGGCAAAGTTTAGAGTTAGGGTTAAAGGTCTATGATCAAGGTTTGATTCATGGTTGTTTAAGATGTCAAGCTTTACTATTTGGTTGTATATGAGGATATCATATATCACATAATCTATGACACTATTGCCAAGCCCTCGAATATAAGTCATTTGGTTGGATTTCAACCACTTTATTAAACCATTGAAAATTATTAGATCTTAAGAACTATAGAGCTTGATCAACTCAGAACTAAACAAATTCTCAGCCAAGTCATCAAATTTTCTTTTGTATCTGCTAGCTAAAACAAGATACTCATATAGCCATAGAGGATTAGGGTTGGAATCATTGTTTAATATAACAACTTGGTTAATTGTTGTTCTAGCATCACATTCTCCTAGCAAGAGGATACTGCCTTCAATTCTTAGACTATAAGTTCTTGTTCTAAGTCATTGTAAGGATAGTTTTAAAAAAAAAATCTTATAAAGGTAGAATTAAGAGGTGCAAAATAACATATTGTTATATAAATATTTTTAGCATTAATATCTAAAATATCCATCAATATGTATTGATTGAAAGAGTTTTTCTTGTGAAGAGTCTAATATGAGGAGAAATGTTATCCTTAATGTCACAAGCTATGTCTTCAATCCCTCTTCGATAAGATCTCTTGCTCCATACCTGTAATGTCCCCAAGGCCGAGCCCCGTTATAGATCATGTTATATGCAAAGAATTGTAAATGTGTTCCATAGGCTGGTGAGCCAAGTTTTGCATAAGCTGTAGGCTTATGTGTTTTGATAGGCCAGGGAGCCTAAGTGTTGAAGGCCAGGAGCCTGTTGAGGTACTTGTATGAATGCAGATCAATTAATAAAATATAAATACCGCCAGTGCAGACCGACCACGATGAATGAGTGATGGGGGACTGAGCGTCCACAGAATGGGCAAGGAACCAGGGGCTGAAAGATGGGAAAAGGGGCTAAGCCTAGGGGGCTTAAGCCTGGGAAATAATATTTTAATATTATTTTAAAAAGATACATGTGCATTTATGTTTATCCTAAGTTTTGAAAAGGGAGCGTGCAAAGGGGATGCACGCTGTGGTACGCATGCAGTTCCCAAGGTGACAAGTGTCAACCCTGGTGCATGCAAATAAAACGGAGGAAGTAATCCATGAGGGGGATCTTCTCTCCATTGGGACCTGGACCTCGGAGCATAGAACCGGTACGCCATCTGCCAGATTACTGGGGATTCACCTCTGAAACCGTTAAGCCTGTGTTGTGGGAAGAAATCGTGTACACCTTGTTGAGAGCGAGGAGTCTGTGTCTATCTCTGAGAAAACCTGTGTGCGCATTAATCTTGTGTTGAACTCGAGTGGAAAAATCCTTTGGTTGTTTGGGGAAATGTTGAGCTAGCCTGTGCATGGAGCCTGTTCCAAAATCATCACCGTGAGATCATCCTGTGACTGCTGAACCGTTTTGGGAAGCATTTGTCTGTGTTTCCCATGGATTGTTGTGACCACGCAGTACTGGACTACGTGAGGCTTGTTGGCCTGTGAGCGACTCCTCCAGGTGAGAGAGTGCGCAGAGGGAGAAGAGAACTCCTGGAAGGAACCCTGTAGCTGCCATAGAGCCCGGAGACTTTCGGTCCGGTCTGTTTCTGTAACCCAAGGTAAGGGAGACTGGCAGCCGAAGGACTGTCTGAGTGACAGAGAAGGTGCACTCTCCTGGGGTGGAACAGGCATGTGGGGAATGAGGGTCTATGGGCAGTGAGCGTGGGAGATTCCTGGGAGAGCTTCTTCCTGGTGAACGTGTATGTGCTATCTTCCCTATAACCTCAGCCTAGCCTAGGATTCCTTGCCTTGGGGTGGAGCTCGGTCCCAGCTCGAGGGTGACCCACTGTTGAGCTGATGAACAATGTGGTCTAAGGCTGGGAGGTTCGTGGAAGGCCTGCACTTGGTTGGTGAATGCTACAGCTGTTAAAAGATAAGTATCGGAATTATGCTTTAACTCTGTTGTTGTTTATGTATCATGTTTTCCGCTGTGAGTAAATGAAGTGTTGTTGAATACTAGGACTCGATTAATTGTAGCAGTAACCTATATATTTTACTCTGTAATTGAAATGTGTTTAATTGTGTTACATCCATGTGGTTATAATTCTTGTATGAGTTATGTAAACATTCATGTATAGAATGGTAACTGTGAGGTTGTAAACCTCGGTAGTAAAAGGGTACACTATAGAGTGGTATCAGAGCCAAGGTTTCGACACTGAGCCTTGATGGGCCAGTGGAGCGGTCTTTGGACCGAGGGTGAGAGGAGAAATTGTGTTTGGAGGACCAATTTCGGACTCTGGTATGACCCGGAGTGTATAGGAGTTAAACTCGGGAGGATCGTGAGTCGTAGGATCACTGTGTGATTACCCGTCAACCGTCCGAGTTGACGGAAGTTGCGCAGGATCTAAGTCCTCATGGGTAGAGGAGAAGCCGGAGAGGCATCGGGATTTTACCATCGGAGTCTCAGGAGTGTAGAATCACTGCCTCAAGGAATCGCGATACGCGATATCCCGACGGGCGCTCAGAACCGTCCATCAGCAAGGACACGTGTCCGAAGATTCCGCAGAGTCGGAGGTCGGAGAATTGGAAGTCCCGAGCACATGACAACGGGAATCGCGATATTCCGATACGCGATTTCCCGATGAGTGCAAGGACAAAGTGGGGACCACCAGGGTTAGAGTGGAGGACAGATATCACCCCACATCAGAGTTCGGAACTTAGTAAGTTCCGGGAACAAGTGTAGTGAGGTTTCGATATCGCGAAATGCGATTTCCCGATTGCCAGAGGAGTGTGGGCCATAGCCAGAGGGCTATCACGGACGGAGTCCATCGGAAATCGGGAAGTCACGGATTCCGCTGTCGAGAGTTTTGACACATTTTTATTCGCGAAACCTCGAACCCCGATCAGGGAAAAGGCCGGGGTCACGACTGAGCGATCACATGGTGTAGAACCCATGGCAGGGGCTAACGCGTAAAGGAATGCGTCGGAAGTCGGAGGATCGGGAGTTTTGAGTACGTGAGCATCGCAACATCATGAACCCCGAAACCCCGACGAGAGCTTTGAGTAGTGGTCACATGGACCTGGGCTTAACCGCGAAGGGTTAAGGCAAAAAGGCGCATCGGAAATTCAGGATTTCGGGAAATTGGAGGACATGAAACATGTTTCTCCTAGAACCGCGAATTCCGATATCGCGATGTAATTATTTAACTCTTAACCAGTCTTAGTGGTGATTAGATTAATTCCAAATTTTACTTAAGGATTAAGTGTATCGGGAAATCGGGAAACACGATGACAATATTATTTGATTTTTATAACACCGCAAATCCCGATGTTGCGACGTGATTAACTTAACCTTTAAACCTTTTAATTCTGAATTGAGTAATTTAAGTTTCAAATTTAATTAAAGATCAACGCTAATTAATCATCCGTCTAAACGAGGCTTAAAGTTAAAATTTTCTTTGAATGTCCTTTAATGTGTCATTGTGCGATTTAGTAAGTTCTATTATATGTGATGTGACCAAGACTATGGAAAATTCGTGCAACCACATGGTTGAACAAGTCATATAGTATCGGTCACGTAGACCAAGGCCTAGCCAGGAGGGCTAGCGCACAAAGGGGCGCACCGGGTTTGGAGGACTGAAATCCCGATAGGAAGGTAAGGCCACAGTCGCGAAGACATGGTCATATGCGACAAGAGCTAAGTGCAGGAGGGCTCGCGCGTGAAGAAAGCTCATCGCAAATCGGGAATCGGGGATTCAAACCGCCAAAATATTGTCGAATTCAAAATCCTGATAAAGGTAACCCCGATAGAAGGAAGGGAAACCTTGAAGGGTTTCCTGTGGGAGGAAAAGTTTCCCGATAGGGAACATGAGAATTTCCAAGTTCTTCGTGGACCGAGATTCTGAAGTTCTGAAACCCGACAAAACAGAGCCAGACAGAGCTCAGAAAACTTATGAAGTTGAAATGTCTTTCGTTCTTGTTTGTATTAGTTATGAATGTTGTGGGTTATTCATGAAGTCTAATGGCCTGACAATTTTTGAATTGGATTGCACAGTGCGTGTTCAGAATACAACAGAGGCCAAAACTCCAGTTAATCAACGTCGAGCATGGAGTGGGGAAGAGTGCAAATTATCCCTGAAATGGAAGACGAACGAGAAGGAAAGGATGTTAACCTAGGAGTCGAAGGGTCGAACTCTAATGGGCATGGAAAAGAGATGGATAAGGAGGGACATATGATGAAAATCACCGAAGATCTGGAAAGGAGGAATTGAAAGGAGAAATGAATAAAATTAAACCTCCAACATTCGATGGAGAACATAAGAAGGAGGAAGATGCCGAGACATGGTTGCTGGGCATGAAGAAATACTTCCAGCTGCAGAATTATTCTGCCCATGCAGAGGGAAGAATTGCAATGTACCAGTTGAAAGGAAAAGAATCCATGTGGTGGGATCAGTTTGTGCAGGTGCAGCACATTCAAGAAAAAGAGGTCACTTGGAAGGAATTCAAGAGATATTTCGAGAAGAAATACCTGACTAAAAGGTACTATGATAGAAAGATGAAGGAGTTCTTCGAACTCAAATTGGGAAATATGACCATTGATGAGTATGAACAAAGTTTTCTGGAACTACTGAAGTATGTTCCATTCATCAAGGACGAAGTTGTTAAAATTCAAAGGTACCTGAGTGGACTGCCACCTTCCATTGGTGACAAGATTCAATACGATGATCCTAAGACCATGGAAGAAACCATAAGAAGGGAAAAATGCCTATATGAACAACAAAGGGAAAAGCCTACCTTTCGGAAGGCTTGGGACGACCAGAAGAGGTTTAAGAAGGAACAGAGGCAGAAGGGAAATAAGCCTTCCTTTTTCAGAAATAGTCCTTGGGGGCAGTCATCTTTTAAGGAGCCCGGGAAAGTTGAAGGGAGTGAGCAGATGCCAAGGCCTCCACCCATGGAGTGTTGGGGATGTAAAGGGAATCATCGATACAGAGACTGCCCCCATAGGAAAGACAAAGAAAGAACTGTCCATACTGTTCAACCAACTGAAACAATGGAGGATATGGGCAGCAGAATGTCGAGGATCTATGCATCCCTGGACAACAAGCAAGCAGAATTTCAATCACACATGATTGAAGTGGAAGGTATGATGAACAACCAACCACTTGTTATTTTGATTGATTCCGAGGCTAGCCATAGTTATGTAGATCCTAGGGTGGTGGAAAGTTTGCATTTAACAAAGAGCAAACATGAGAAGTCTTGGTTAGTGCAGTTAGCCACAGAGACCAAGAGGAAGGTCACTGAATTGGTTAGGTCCTGTTCAGTGGACATGAAAGGAATGAGCACTAAGGCTGAATTGAACATTCTGCCTTTAGGTTCATATGATTGCTTAATTGGGATGGACTGGTTGGACCAGCACCATGCCCTTCTGGATTGTTGAAATAAGAGGTTTACATGTCTAAACGAAGAGGGAAATCAGGTAATAGTCCAAGGAATTCCCAGAGCCGTGGCTGTGAGGGAAATCTCAGCTATGCAGCTGAAGAAATGTTACCGGAAAGGCTGTCAATTATTTGCAGCCCGAGTGGAAGAAGCATTCCAAGATGTGGTCTCGAATCTGGAAGACCACAGGGTGCTCAAAGAGTTTGAGGATGTGTTTCAGGAGGTGCCTGGACTACCTCCGAAAAGGGACATCGATTTTTCTATAAATCTGATGCCTGGAGCAACTCCAGTTTCGAAAGCTCCTTATAGGATGAGCACACCAGAGCTGAAAGAGTTGCAACTGTAGCTCGAAGAGCTATTAAAGAAAGGCTACATTCATCCCAGTGTGTCACCATGGGGAGCCCCAGTCCTATTTGTGAAAAATAAAGATGGAACGTTGAGGCTGTGCATTGACTTTCAACAGTTGAATAAAGTCACTGTCAAAAACAAATATCCTCTGCCAAGGATTGATGATCTTTTTTATCAGTTAAAGGATGCGAAAGTATTTTCGAAGATAGATCTTCGATCTTGATATCAACAAGTGAGGATAAAAGATGAATACATCAGCAAGACTTCCTTCCGAACAAGGTACGGTCATTATGAGTTCACTGTGGTGCCGTTTGGATTGTCCAACGTGCCGGCAGTCTTCATGTGTTTAATGAATGGAGTGTTCAGAAATTATCTGGACAAGTTTGTCATAGTATTCTTGGATGATATCTTGGTGTATTCCAAGACAGAGGAAGAACACGAACAACATCTTAGAATGGTGTTGCAGGTGTTGAGAGAACACCAGCTCTACGCAAAACTGAGCAAGTGCTCATTTTACCAAAAACAGATCCATTATCTGGGACACATTATTTCTGAAAAAGGGATCGTTGTAGATCCTGAGAAGGTACAGGCCATTCAAGAGTGGCCAACGCCAAGAAATGTGACGGAAGTTAGATCCTTTATGGGTCTGGCAGGTTATTATAGGAGGTTCATAGCCGGATTTTCAAGGATAGCTCATGCTATCACTTCCTTGCAAAGGAAGGAGAAGAAGTTCCAGTGGACTGAACAATGTGAGAGCAGCTTCCAGCAATTGAAGCAGCTGCTCACTAGTGCTCCAATCCTGAAGATTGCTGATCCAAGTAAGGATTACATAGTGTGCACGGATGCGTGTAAGGAAGGGCTGGGAGGAGTTCTCAGCCAAGAAGGATTTGTAGTTTTCTATGAATCCCGAAAGCTGAAAGAGCATGAAAAGAATTATGCCACTCATGATTTAGAGCTGGCAACAGTTGTCCATGCATTGAGGAAATGGAGACATTACCTCATGGGCAAGAAATTCGAGTTGAGAATGGATCACAATGGTCTGAAGTATTTATTTGATCAACCAACTTTAAATGCCAGGCAGGTTAGATGGCTGGAATTTCTGTGCGAATATGACTTTGATATCAGGCATATCAAAGGGAAAGACAATAAAGTGGCTGATGCACTCAACAAAAAAGTGCATGAATTACATGATACAACCATTAGCATGTACAAAATTGAGTTGAAAGACAGAATTATGGAGGTTGCAAGTGTTGATTTGCAGTACAAAAATCTTGTAGCAAAGCTACAACAGCATGAAAGACCACAGATCAAGAAAGGTTATGCCTTGGAAACTGATGGTCTACTTCTGTATCAGAACAGAGTATATGTACCCAATGTCCGAGAATTGAAACTGGCAATTCTAAAGGAGATGCATAACGTGTCTTATGTTGGACATCCTGGATATCAGAAGACTGTGGCAGCAGTCAAAAGCCATTATTTTTGGCCAAGTATGAAGAAGGAAATCGTTGAATACATCGCCAGATGTATGGAATGCCAAAAGGTCAAGGCTGAGCACAGACACCCAGCAGGGTTGTTGCAACCTTTACCTATTCCTGAGTGGAAATGGGATGTGGTAACAATGGATTTTATCATAGGATTGCCCAGAACAAGCAAGCAGCATGATTCAATCATGGTGGTGGTGGACAAGCTTACTAAAGCTGCCCATTTTATTCCACTGAAAACCACCCACAGAGCAGCAGATGTTGTTGATATCTTTTTAAAAGAAGTTGCACGCTTGCATGGAATTCCTAAGACAATTGTGTCTGATAGGGACCCGAAATTGACTTCGAATTTCTGGAGAGGACTGTTCAAAGGATTCAGAACGAATCTGAACTTCAGTACAACATATCATCCCGAGTCTGATGGACAGACAGAGAGAGCAAACAGAGTAATAGAAGACATGTTGAGAATGTATGTGATGGATAAACCATCAAGTTGGGAAGACTACCTGCATTTGGTAGAATTCGCTTACAATAATGGGTACCATGCATCTCTGAAGATGAGCCCATTCGAAGCACTTTATGGAAGAAAGTGCAACACTCCAGTGAGCTAGGATAATCCAGCTGACAGAGTAGTAGTTGGACCTGAACTACTCAAAGAGATGGAAGATCAGATGATCAAAATCAAACAGAATTTGAAAGCTGCCCAGGATAGGCAGAAAAGTTACGCTAATAGTAACAGAGACCATAGAGAATTCAAAGTGGGTGACCATGTTTTCCTGAAAGTGAAAACTAATAGGAGTTCCCTGAAATTGGGAAGTTGCGCCAAGTTGGCAACAAGATTTGTGGGCCATTTGAGATCCTGGAAAGGATTGGGTCAGTTGCATACATGCTTGCATTACCTGCATCTATGACTGTACATAATGTGTTTCATGTTTCACTGCTTAAGAAATATGTACCTGATACTAATCATGTTATCGATTGGACTGTGATCCAGGTGGAACCAGAAGGTGTCCTGCAAGTGCATCATGTACGCATATTGGAAAGGAAAAGAAAACAGCTCCGGAATCGAGCTATAGAGCTTGTAAAGGTCCAGTGGACCTGGTACGGTCCTGAGGACGCGACATGGGAGCATGAAGAAGTAATGCGGGCAGAGTACCTGCATCTTTTTGAAAATTTTGAAAGACTTGCAGAGACAATGTGAGTTTCACTAAGGACAGTGCAAAAATAAGGGGAGGGGGATTGTAGTGTCCCCAAGGCCGAGCCCCGTTATAGATCATGTTATATGCAAAGAATTGTAAATGTGTTCCATAGGCTGGTGAGCCAAGTTTTGCATAAGTTGTAGGCTTATGTGTTTTGATAGGCCAGGGAGCCTAAGTGTTGAAGGCTAGGAGCCTGTTGAGGTACTTGTATGAATGCAGATCAATTAATAAAATATAAATACCACCAGTGCAGACCGACCACGATGAATGAGTGATGGGGGACTGAGCGTCCACAGAATGGGCAAGGAACCAGGGGCTGAAAGATGGGAAAAGGGGCTAAGCCTAGGGGGCTTAAGCCTAGGAAATAATATTTTAATATTATTTTAAAAAGAGACATGTGCATTTCTGTTTATCCTAAGTTTTGAAAAGGGAACGTGCAAAGGGGATGCACGCTGTGGTATGCATGCAGTTCCCAGGGTGACAAGTGTCAACCCTGGTGCATGCAAATAAAACGGAGGAAGTAAGTCGTGAGGGGGATCTTCTCTCCATTGGGACCTGAACCTCGGAGCATAGAACCGGTACGCCATCTGCCAGATTACTGGGGATTCACCTCTGAAACCATTAAGCCTGTGTTGTGGGAAGAAATCGTGTACACCTTGTTGAGAGCGAGGAGTCTGTGTCTGTCTCTGAGAAAACCCTTGTGCGCATTAAGCCCGTGTTGAACTCGAGTGGAAGAATCCCTTAGTTGTTTGGGGAAATGCTGAGCTAGCCTATGCGTGGAGCCTGTTCCGAAATCATCACCGTGAGATCATCCTGTGACTGTTGAATCGTTTTGGGAAGCATTTGTCTGTGTTTCCCGTGGATTTTTGTGACCACGTAGTACTGGACTGCGTGAGGCTTGTTGGCCTGTGAGCGACTCCTCCAAGTGAGAGAGTGCGCAGAGGGAGAAGAGAACTCCTGGAAGGAACCCTGTAGCTGCCATAGAGCCCGGAGACTTCTGGTCCGGTATGTTCCTGTAACCCAAGGTAAGGGAGACTGGCAGCCGAAGGACTGTCTGGGTGACAGAGAAGGTGCACTCTCCTGGGGTGGAACAGGCATGTGGGGAATGAGGTTTTGTGGGCAGTGAGCGTAGGAGATTCCTGGGAGAGCTTCTTCCTGGTGAACGTGTATGTGCTATCTTCCCTGTAACCTCAACCTAGCCTAGGATTCCTTGCCTTGGGGTGGAGCTCGGTCCCAGCTCGGGGGTGACCCACTGTTGAGCTGATGAACAGTGTGGTCTAAGGTTGGGAGGTTTGTGGAAGGCCTGCACTTGGTTGGTGAATGCTACAGCTGTTAAAAGATAAGTATCGGAATTATTCTTTAACTCTGTTGTTGTTTATGTATCATGTTGTCCGCTGTGAGTAAATGAAGTGTTGTTGAATACTAGGACTCGATTAATTGTAGCAGTAACCTATATATTTCACTCTGTAATTGAAATGTGTTTAATTGTGTTAAATCCATGTGGTTATAATTCTTGTATGAGTTATGTAAACATTCATGTATAGAATGGTAACTGTGAGGTTGTAAACCTCGGTAGTAAAAGGGTACACTACAATACCAACCATAAGACAAACCCTTATATGTTAGGGACCTAACTTAACACAGGACCTTTGCTCCATTGAAAGCCATGATAGTTCCAAGAGAGGATCCAGAGTGTCCCAAATTCCTAATTTTTATTATCTTTTTTCTCTCTATCCCTAATAACATCTTTTCTATTTCTAATTATTACCCATTTTTTAGTACGAATATGGATAGGAATACAATTTGGTAAGAATGTGTAATAAACAACTCTAATATGACTAAAAATTATATAGAAGTAGAAATCTCATAGGTACAAAAAAGTGCATTTTTTAAATTTTAGAAAATTTAAAAATATATGTAAACTCGTTCAAAATTTTAAAGCAACATTCATTCTTCATTGTAAGAAACTTAAAACATATCACAAATTTGAAACATAACATATGATATAATGTGATGTGACATATGTATATATATAAATAACACAATTGTCCTTATTCTATCACTAGTCCTATCAAAATTTCTAGTGTCAAAAAATAGTTTAAAAGTAAGTCTTGAACACAATTACAATATAGATAAATTTCAAATCATAAGTCAAAAAAAAATAGTTTAAAAGTAAGTCTTGAACACAATTACAATATAGATAAATTTCAAATCATAAGTCAAAAATTCAGGTGAATGACCTCAATGTATGTATTTTTTTAAGATTGATTATGTAACATGTGTGGCTTCAATGTTGATTCAAAAGATTGCATAAAACGGTAGTGACAAACTTGTTTGAAATCATTCATGTGCTTTTTTGTGTCAATTCTTTAGATTGTATTTCTCTACAAAATAATTGCCACTTATGTCATTTGAGTTTATATTTGTTTATATGAAAAAACATATGGGTTGAAGATTCACGAATGTGGACATTGTCTTGTATGGTAAAGTTGCTAATAGTATGGGTTATCATTGACTATGTTGTTATTCTAGTTCCACTTTTATATTAACAATTAATAAATCATTGAATTGTTAAAAGTTAGACTATAAGAAGCATTTTCTATTTTAGTTAAAGCTTCCCTTTTATCTTAACAATTGTATTGTAATGAATAATGTTGAACTCTGTTAATGGTTAAACTATAGCATGAATTTTAAACATTTAAATATGTTGTAGTCTAAACATTCTACATTTTGATTTTTTTTTGAGGATATTTTCCGGGAACATTTGCCCAAAATCCAGTGAGAAAGTGTTGGATCTGTAGATTTGAGTGGTTAGCTCTGTATAATCCAAGTTCCCTGAGAGTTTTTTAGCACATTGAATCTATTTCTGCATTCAAAAATGCAATTTAAACAACAAAAAAATGTGATTTTGTGCAGATTTATGTCATCGGATTCCGACGAAAAGAACCAAAACATAGAACAATTAGACAATGTCTTTAAATATAATTCAATACACTATACTAACATTTGGTAAATATTTAAAAATTTAAAATTGTAAATATATTTAAGCATTTAGTTAACTTTACCATATCAGTACTATGTTGAATTTGATTATTCGTCGAATTTTGAATTTCGTACGAATTTGCATACACCAAAGACCAATCAAGCCAAGTCTTACTACTATGGTCAACGATTATCCTGCGAAGTTATCGTAGTAGTTGGAAGACATTCATGTTTTTCCCTAGCCTCTCGAATTACGTATGACTCGATCTTTCCAGAACTGATGGTGGTTGTGGTAGATCAAGAAGGGTCTGAGTGAGATTTAATGGTTTGTTTTTAGATGATTTATTTTTATTCTCTATTGGATGGGGATTCTCTTCTAGATTTATCTTATGTTGCCTCGTTGGATGCAATATTATCAACCTCAAGTAAGAATGACATAAAAACACCAAAATTAGTTTTTAATTTGAAAAGGGGTGTTACGAGTGACACTCTTTTCTTCAAGGTTAAAATTACAACCTTTTGCAACAATGGCCTTAAAAGCTTGTAATGATGCTCACAAAAAATTTAAAATCAACCTCCAAATTGAAAAATGGTATTACTAGTACCAAAGTTTTTTTAAGTTAAAATTACAACTTGTTTGAAATGAACGCCTTAAAAACTAACATCGTTGCAACCAAAACCTTAAAACCAAACCCTTAGTCGAAAAGAGGTACTAGCAATAGCACCCATTTTTTTTCTCGAGACTAAAATTGCAACCAAAATCTCTTAAAATTGACCAATAACTCAAAAAATGGTTTAATCAACAACACCCTCTTTTTTGTGCTTAAAATTCACCATGGCTTTAAGAGTTGGTATTGTTGTGTCCAACATCTTAAAATCAACCCTTGAATTGAAAAGTGGGGCTACCGGTGGCACCCTTATTTTCTTTTTATCAATAACACCATTTTTTATATTTAAAATTGCAACATTTTTGATACCATATACTTGAGAATCGACACTCTTGCGACCAACATTTTAAAATCAACCTTTAACTTGAAAAGTTGGACGACTAGGAAGACCCTTACTTTCTTTAGGCTTAAAATTGTGATCCAAAAACCAATACTATCACAAACAAAACTATAATAATAACTTTAATTGTATATTCCTTTATAACTAATTTATTATTCCAAACACATTATAATTTATTCCAATATTATCACAAACAAAACTATAATATTAACTTTAATTATCTCTTCCTTTATAATTAATTTATTATTCCAAACACATTACAATTTATTCCAATATTATCACAAACAAAACTATAATATTAATTTTAATGGTCTCTTCCTTTATAACTAATTTATTATTCCAAACACATTTTTTATATATATAATTCCAATATTATCAGAAACAAAACTATAATATTAATTTTAATAGTCTCTATTAAAATTAAT
>ML813095.1:121329-135170 GCA_009831015.1 Picea engelmannii
ATATATATATATATATATATATATATATATATATATATATATATATATATGTCAAATTTTGATAGGGTGAATGATTTTGATGGATGTCCTTCTGTAATGTAATGTAGGTTCGAAAATCAGCTAGTTGAAAAGAGACACCTAAAATCCAAACATACTAAGAATTGAATAGAAAACTTAAATTAAAAACTCAATTAATTGGAAAGAAACACCTAAAATTCAAACATACTAAAAGTTGAAGTAGCCCAAGCCTAGTGATATCTGTGAGTGATTTTAACCCCCAAGTTATAGTTTCTTAAAACCATATTCTTAGCCAAATTAAATTAAAAAAATTAAAAAAATTAAAAAACTATAAATAAAAATAAAACAACTATAAAAATAATATAAAAAAATCAATAAATATATTGAATTTTTTTTAAAAAAACTAAAATGAAAACCAAAATATTAAAAGGAATTTGGGAAAGTCACGGATGGGTGCTAATGAAAACCAAAATATTAAAAGGAATTTGGGAAAGTCACGGATGGGTGCTATTTTCGGGATCGTCCCCTTCATTACTCTCCCATTTTCCGATCCGAATGTCCATTCCCGATGACGTTACGAAAGCCGCCGCTCATGCAATAAAGGTACACGTAGGGAAGGGAAGGGAGGAAAGGGGGTAAAAGTAGGATGGGGGGCGAGGAGGACGATAAAGGATCGATAGGGGGGTGGGGATTTGGCATCTAGGGAGGGAAATGAGGGTAACGGAAGGGGAAATTTAGTTTCCAAAATTTACCTATATAATGTCCTTCATGTTTTTACATTAAGATGTATAATGTGTATAATGTCTCTCATGTTGGATGTTTTAGATGTAGAGTCTTTGTTTATATGGATAATCATGGTTCGAAGCATGATGCATTTTTTAAGTGATTGGATTTGTTTTTTTTGTTATATTAAATTGTTTATTATAATTGCATTTTAAGAAGCATGTTGATGTTCCAAATCATGAATTTTAGAAATGATTGAGAAAATGGAAGTCATGCTCCCATTTATGATGTCCTTATGACATCGAAGAATCATGAATATTTCCTAAATGTATGTTTGACAACTTGGTTGATGACCAAGAATGTCCATGTTTCTAGTACACATGAATTGATAGTTCAAATCCCAATCCAAACTCAACATATAGCCTTCCAGCCACACCAAACCACTATTATGGAGGAGACTGGTATTGTTCCTATTGGAAGGCAATGAATCATAGGTTGACAGGGGAAATCCACTCTCCAAATAAATTTTCAAATACTAGAGAAAGCACTAGAACTCATTTGAACCAAGGAGCAAGCAAAATTCCCAAACATTAAACAAGTTCGACTCGACCAAGAAAGACCACATAACTTAAACATGTGGGTTACACTGAAAGACCCGAATTCCACAATAATTCCAACCGGAAGCAAGCTAAAGTGGGAGCTTTCCCCAAAAGATAAAGAACCCATAAAGCAAAGCCTTTGGGCCATGAAGGAGTAGGTATATAATCCCAAGCTAGACCCAAATTTGAAGCTCTTTTACAACCGCACTCCATAAAGATTGATGATGGCACACCCATCTTCATTGATGTGATTTGTAATGTACCAAGTACCCTCTTTCAGCCGTTGAGGATATAGGGTACTTCTGAAAACCACGAATTTTGTCTAGCTTCTTGATTTGATACCATAATCCTCTCGGTCTTGTTGTTAATGAATTAATGAATGCAACGTGACAAGAGGGCTAATGCAATATAGATAAATAATGCATATTGATACATAAAAATATAACAACATTCAATTAATAGCATAACCAACAACATTAAAACAACATAATCAGACATAAGTCATAACACTCATCTTAATGAGAACAAAACACCAACTGGCTGCAGACGAAGGATATTCCACCCAACCATAGGCTCTCTATTGCATGCACTTTTTCTGCAATAGGGCCACCCCCAAGATGAGGCCATGAGTCCACAAGGACAAATTTTCCTACGGTTGGCTCTAATCCTCTCACACAACCCAATTTTACCAGAATTCATAATATATTATCTCCTACAATCATTCCACCTTCAACCTGTACAACCCAAGGAATGGTATCCCCTTCTCTGTGACATAATCCCTTAGCCTATTCCACTTCCCTTGAGGTCTCCAACATGGTTCGACCAACAAATCTCTCTTCTAGGGACTCCAGGAATTCTCAGTTGTAATGGGGTTTCTCAATGGCAGTAATTCCTCATGCTCATGGCACAATTTTCATATAGAAATCATAACAACCATACTCTTGCTATTATTATAGGTCACAATGTGGTATGAGATCTCCCACAATCCTTAAGGGTACCAAAAAAAGATCCCCTCATCAACCAAAGCCAAGGATTATATTTGCATGTCCCCAACTTGCTACTTGGAAATTCACTCCAAGGTCATAAAGGATAATTTATGAGATAAAGGACTTATGATAAAATGAGAAAAATGATTTAGGATAAATGATAAATTATTATTATTTACTTTATCCCCCCTTGAGCTCCTAAGCCTCCTCTCATTTGTCTCTTGTGGAATCATAACCCCCCATGTTTTGTATTTCTTTGTTTGCAATCAGTGATGCATTTTTATTATTATTCAATATACATATACATATTACATTGTTCGACTCATGGTCTTTCATTGTTTATACATTTACATTTCGATTCTAGGGATCCAGCTAGGGGTATTACATGAGCGTGCATGCCAAGAAGTTCACTATGATTCTGCCAACCAACTTCATTACCCAACCATGATGCTTTTCCCAATATCCCAACTGCATAGAAAAACAAGTCTCCATGGCTTCAAAGCTACCGAATGCCAATAACTCAAACATGTGTGGAGACACGACTCAATTGAATGCCTTGTTCCTCTGTTTGATATCATAACTCTTGATTGGATGTGTCTTCATCATAGGCTTGGTTCTCATGTAATAAAAATTGGAGAGATTAATCCAAGGGGATGGCATGACATTCCACCACCCCATTTTGCTTTAACATACCTTTTGCCAATCTGGAGGTATCATTGGCCTTTGAATTGACAAAGTCTAAATGTTGTACATTTGGACTCTTTCCAAGTGTTTTTTTCCAACCAATTTTACTCGAAATCTAGCTAGGAATTGTTGGAATTGCATATTTGAGTTATTGAGTCTATACAATCTGAGTGTTCTAGGGGGTTTTCAGGCGTTGAATCCATTTCTGCATTCAAAAATGCAATTTAAGCAACAAACAATTGCAATTTCACCAACAATTGTATAATTGGATTCTAGTGATGGTTAACAGAAAAGTCCAAAACATAGAACGTTTAGACTACACCCTTGGAATCTACTTCCTTGTTAAGGTTCCTCAAGATGTGAAGAAATCAATTTTCCTTGAATATGTATAGTTCTTTCTTGATTCTTGCAATGATTTTGGTGAGTGTGTTATCGATTGGAGGTTTGTTACTATTCATGAATTGAATGATGTTGAGAGGAATCCCCGAAGACATTTAGAACTCTCACAATTAGGGATATTGAAGGAGGGCACAAGCCTTTGCCTAGTTATTTGTTGGTGTTCTTAGAGTCCATTAAAAACTCAATTCTTGAATTCCTATGGGATAATAAATGTACATTTTTATTATAATTATCTTCTAAATATTTATTTTTTAATTAAATGTTTAAAAGTAGTGTTATTTAGCGATAATTATTAGTGATGCATTTAGGTAAAGCTAAAAAAAATTTTAAACTAACATTTTAAATTATAATTTAAAATCAATGTTATCCTAAACTAATTAAGAATATATAATTAGATGAAAATCAAAACTTTGAAAAAGTATAATTATTAGTAGTATATTTAATAATTAAATATAATTATTAAATATTGTTTAAAAAAATTATAAAATTGTATTAAAAAAAATAATTATATTAAATTAAATGATACAATCTTATATATTAATTACCTTATTATTATCAATAATAAAACAAAAATAAAATTTATAATTTATAATATAATTGATTTAAAATTAATTAATTTAATTATAGAGCAGTTGATAAGGGAGTCCTCTAAAGACACCTCAAATCCAGCAATGTCTAATTTAACTTAAAAAATAATTTAATTAAAAAAAATGTATTTTAACTATGTTGCTAACGTTGTGCCCTAATATGTATTAATGTGATGAAATTTATCATGTATAATCCTTTCTTCCTATGCACTCTTAAACGTTCAATTTTCTATCATTTATATAATATTGTGATTTAATAATGCTTTCCCTTGAAAAAAAGTTCTTTGGCAATAAAAGATGCACTTTGATTACGTGTAACTATAATGAATTTTTATTTTTAATATTGTGACCGAAATTATTATTGCATGTTGCAGGTGACAACATGTATTACTTTACATGGGCTCTGCAATATCTCAACCTCTTCATGGTTAATATTGGTTTTATTATTTTGGCTGGAGAAGCTCTGAAGGTGAGTCCAAAAAGATGGGATAAACTAAATGATAGACTTTGTATTTACATGGAATTAATATATATATATATATATATATATATATATATATATAATTTAGAAATATATTTTTATAAAATCATATAATTTTTTTTATTAGAGTTGAATAACAATGTAAATATAATAATAAAATACAATTATGAAAATACAAATAATGTATATATTAAAGAAATCATGCAATCAATGCATGAAATCAAAGAAACATATAAATTTATATGTCATTTTTACAATTATGAGGATAAAATAAAACATGAAAATCAAAGAAACATCATATAAATTTATATGTTAATTTTTATAATTATAAGGATAAAAATTATGTGTATATTAAAGAGATCAATGCAATAAAATTTGAAAATAGAAGAAACATGTAGAACATGTCATTTTTAAATGGAATAAATTTAGGAGGATAAAATAAAACATGAAAATCAAAGAAACATCATATAAATTTATATGTTAATTTTTATAATTATAAGGATAAAAATTATGTGTATATTAAAGAGATCAATGCAATAAAATTTGAAAATAGAAGAAACATGTAGAACATGTCATTTTTAAATGGAATAAATTTAGGAGGATAAAATAAAACATGAAAATCAAAGAAACATCATATAAATTTATATGTTAATTTTTATAATTATAAGGATAAAAATTATGTGTATATTAAAGAGATCAATGCAATAAAATTTGAAAATAGAAGAAACATGTAGAACATGTCATTTTTAAATGGAATAAATTTAGGAATGGTTATATGTGTATATATACATTAAAATAAGAAAAAATAAATCTGAATATTTTTTAGATATTAATTTCATAATGAAAATATGAATTGAAATAATTTGTAAATAGTAAATTATGAATAATTATGTTTGATTGATTTCTATGTCTGGATATATACATTCTATGACAATGAAGTTACATGTCATTTTTTAATAGAATAAATTTAGGAATGGTCATATATGTATATATATATTAAGATAAGAAAAAATAAATCTCAATATTTTGTAGATATTAGTTTTATAATAAAAATATGAATTAAATAATTTGTAAATAGTAGATTATGAATAATTATAATTGGTTGATTTCTATGCAGGCGATATATACATTCTATGACAATGAAGGAATATTGAAGTTACCTTACTGCATTATAATTACTGGAATTGTTTGTAGTATTTTTGCATTTGGCATTCCACATTTATCAGCTCTAAGGTTGTGGCTTGGTGTTTCGACACTCTTGAGTCTTATATATATCATTGTCACTGTTGTATTATCTATAAAAGATGGTATCTATCTATCCCTTTTATTTTTTTTATTAAACTTTAGTAAATTCATTCTGATAATTCTTACATATAATATTTTAAATTTGGACTATAAAAGAATCAAGAAGGAGCTTGGTTTTGATTACTAATATGTTTGCAAGTTCCTTCTCATAATTCTTACATATAATATTTTGAATTTGGACTATAAAAGAATTAAGAAACAGCTTGGTTTTTACTACTAATATGTTTTTTTTGGATATGCAGGTATTAACAACTCATCAAGAGATTATGATATTCCGGGCTCAAAGACAACCAAAATTTTTAATACAATTGGTGCTGCAGCAAATATTGTTTTTATATGTAATAGTGGGATGCTTCCAGAAATACAGGTATTTAGATATTTGTTTCTTATAAATTATAAATACAAGTATTTAGATATTTGTTTTTTATTTTAATTTATAGAAAAAAAAATATTTTTTCTTTTTATTTTATTAAGTAGAAATAAGAATTTTATTTAATACATTGGAGAAAATCTTATCTATTTACTTTTAAAAATGGCATAGAAAACAATTAAATTACATGATTTCATTCTAGCTCACTGGTTTCTACTTTATAGTGTACATAGTAGCATATTTGTTATTGCAAAGTTCTGGTTGTAAAAGTTTAATTATACAAAAGAATAACGCATATAAACATCTGTAATGAGATTTCTAATAGGATATATTAGAAAGTGTTATTTGTTATTGCACAGCCTTAGTTATAAAATTTTAATTATACAAAAGAAGAACACATATAAACATTTTTATCAAAAGAAACATGAGATTTGTAATAGGATATATTACAAAGTGTGTTATTCATTAATATTTATTATAAAAGTATATTCATTAATATTTATTATAAAAGTACATAGGTTGTAGAAGTTCAGTTATAACAAAGAATAATACATATAAACATGTTTATCATTAGATTCTTAATAAGATATATTAAGAAGTGTGTTATTTATTAATATTTATTATAAAAATATATAAGTTGTTCCATTAACTTAACTCATTATGTATTTTTATAACCCATTAATTCTCTTTGAAAAGACATTTTCAAAGCTATCTTCATCAAGTATTTCAAGTGAAACTTACATTGACAGCGTTGTTTTTAACAAAAAGTCTTCATGGCCTCCTTCTCAAGGTGGTCTGCTTGTGGTTTCTAAATAGGTTCTAGGTGGTGAGAATTTTGTTACAGATACTAAGATTGGAAGCATTTCAAATCTGGTGTACTCAAGGAATGCTAAGGGTCCATCTTCAGCTAGCACTCAGAGAGGAACTTAAATTTTAAAGGAAACTAGAACAAGGAAGGCTGCTAAAACCTGGAAGCCAAAGAAAACGCGACGACGTCTGGTCATTGGCATGGATGTCGGGCTTGAGGAGATGTGTCAACTTTCACTGTGCGCCTTGGTAGGTAGATTTTCTTACAAACACAAGTGTAACCTTACCTTCTCAGACTGGATGAAGGAGCTCTGGCACCCTCGGCTTGGATATATTTTGACCTATATGACTCTACCAAGTGGGTGGTTTAGCCTAATCTTTAAAACCCCTGAGGATTCCAAGAGCATTTTAAATATGTTATGGGACTATAAGGGCGACAACTTAATGCTGAAACAATGGAGGACAGGGTTTGTCCCTGCAACTGAGTACTTCAGTTTTAGGCATGTTTGGGTGTTGTTGCTAGGGTTTCCCTTAAATCTATGGAATACACCAGCGCTAACGGCCATAGGAAATCTCCTTGGTCTCTTTCTAAAAATTGATGAAGCTTGTCTTCACTTGATGGTCAAACGACTAGCGCGGGTGTTGGTCGAACTAGACCTGCATGTTGGATTGATGGATTCCATCGAACTGGAGTGGAGAGGCCACGTCTCGGTTCAACGTCTGGATTATCTTGGTTTTCCATTTAGATGTACCTCCTGTAGGCGAACGAGACATTTAAGGAAGGATTTTCGTAATGATTTTGGCCTCTCCGAGGAGGAAGATGAACAGTTTCATGGTTCAAAGGACTTGCATTATATCGAGGAAATCTTGGAGGAACAAGGTTCAATGGGAGGTGGTGATATAGTGGGATTGGATGAGCCTCAAGATTGCACCACAAATACTCTCATTGGTAATCTTAAAAATTATTGTTCATCTCTTTTCTTTAATCTCTCTTTGTGGGAAGGGGAATACTTGGAAAATTCCTCTTTATTACATGCAGTCGCGTCGGTTGTTAATGATAAGGTGGTGGAATTGAAAGAAATGGAAGTGGACTTAGGGAATTATGATAAGACTATGCCTCATTCTACTAATGTCTCTGATGTATCCGAGACATTAGCTCCTATGGAACCATCATCCATGGATTTGATTTCACAGTCTATCCCTTGTCCTTTTTTGCCTGTTTTGGATCCGTCTCTGGCTTCTGCGGCTGAGTCTTTAGTTCCCTCCCCGCGGGAGAATACTGACCTGATTCCTCTTCAGAACTTTTGGGGATCGACTTCTTATGTTAACCTGAGCTATGACTCTAGTGGTTCCTTTAATTTTGATTGATTAGACCTTGGCAGAAAATTGGCGTGGTCGAGGGGTCTAAGTTCAGAAGTATCTCCTATTTAAACTAAGAGTGCTCGGAAGAAACAAGAGCTTGTCTCTTCTTCTTCAGATAAACCTTCTACTTCAACTCTAGATTTGGGGGCACTTAGAGGCATGAAAGCCCTGGCTAGGGCTAAATCATGATCCTCCTTACCCTAAATATCATAGGGGTGCCCCCGCCCCCCGCCTAAAACTTCCCTCCATGAGAAGGTTATTATCTACCACTAAACCAAACATAATCTTTCTCCAGGAGACTCTAGTCGACGAAGAAAAATCTAGGAATTTTATGTTTTCTTTGTGTCCCACTTGGATGTACACTGTAGTGAGCTTTGTGGGGAAGTCGAGAGGTCTTTTGGTGGTGTGGAATCCCAATATAGTGGACCTACAACCATTCTTATGTGCTGGTGATATTTTATTGACAGTTGTTCATATCCTTGATAAAAGAAGGATTAGCATGATAAATTTTTATGGCCCGTGCTCCAGTCGCAGATTATTCTAGGAGAATTTGGAAGCTAAAGGAATTCTTGATTTGAGTAATCTTATAATTGCGGGAGATTTAAATTTTACAACCGGTATTGATGAAGTCTGGGGGGTTTCGGGCTTGATAGATTCTCAGGCGGATTTTTTCAGAGATCTATTTATGAGACATCATTTAATTGATGTTAAGCCTGTTGAGGTGGTACCAACATGGCACAACTACATAATTGGGACAGATGGTATTCAAAAATGGTTAGACAGGGTATACACTTCAATAGAGCTTCTAAATGAATCAACTTTTTTTAGATCTTGGGTTGGTCATGCTTTCATTTCTGACCATGCCCCAATACTATTTCAGTTGGATTATGGAATCAAGTTAGTTTACTATCCTTTCAAGTTTAATTCGGCTTTGTTAAAAGATGAGTTATTTGGTGATCTTGTAAGCGAAGTGTGGAATGCACAACATGACTCCACGGGAGTTAGGGCACAATCAAGGTTGGTTGAGAAGTTAAGAAATCTAAAAGCTAGGGTGAGAAAGTGGATAGAGGTTAAGAAGAAAAGAGAACAACAGACTTATAATGAGATATAAAAGAAATCGTTGCTCTTATCAAAGAGAGTATTGATCTTCCAACAATGAATGAACCTCTTAATCGCCTGAATGCACTTGAGAATGAAAGGAACATGATGTTAGTGGATGAGGAGGAATTATGGCGCCAAAAGAGCAAGGCTACTTGGATCCTATCGGGTGACAAGAATACAATTTTTTTCATAGGTTTTCTAGCTTTAGGAGAAACAAAAAACACTTATGGGAAGTCAAGGATGAATCTGATCATGTGCATATAGGGCAGGAGGCTATTAAGGAAGAAGCCATGAGACATTTCAACTCATTTTACAAAGATTCTCATAATTCGATAGTGGATCAGATAGAATCGGTTCAATTATACCCAAGGTTTACTACAAAGGAGGAGGTACAAATGCTTGAAAAGCCAGTTTTGAAAGATGAGATTCTTGAGGTCCTGAGGGGTTTTACCAAGGACAAGAGTCATGGTCCTGACGGGTGGACAGTGGAGTTTTTTTTTGCACTTTTATGACCAGATTGTTGATGATCTATTGGAGACTGTCAAAGACTCGCGCTTATCTGGTATGGTAAATAGATCATTAAATTTGAAGTTTATAGCTCTCATCCAAAAGGTCAATGGTCCGGCATCTTTTGGTGACTTTAGGCCGATCGCCTTTTGTAATCTTTGTTATAAGATTATTACTAAGATTTTAGAAAAGAGGATCAGGCCTATATTGTCTCGTACTCTCTTAGAAGAACAGTTTGGGTTTTTAAAAGTCAGGAAAATCATAGACGCTATAGGTACAGTGCAGGAGTGTATTCAAAACATTAAGGAGAAAAAGATGCAAGCTTTGATCCTCAAGATTGACTTGAAGAAATCATATTATTGCATTAGTTGGGACTACATTAGACTAGTTCTTTTACAATGTGGCTTTGGTCTTCCGATGATCAAGTGGATTACAGGTTGTATTTCTTTGGCCACCTATGATGTCCTTATAAATGGCGAACCTACTTATTTCTTCAATGGGGGAAGAGGTATTAGATAGAGGTGTCCACTGTCACCTCTTCTCTTTATTTTAGTTATGGAAGGATTGGGTCTTGCATTAAAAAACGACAAGAGGAAGGTTTGGTGATAGGTATAAAGGTAACTAGACTCATACAGATTCTCCATCTCGTTTTTGTAGATGATATTCTCATAATGAATAATGCTTCTGTTAATGAGTGGTTGGAGATACAAAAGATCTTGGATATCTCTTGCAATGCTATAGGGTTGATGACTAATTCTTAGAAATCATCCTTTTATCAGTTTGGAGTGCAACCAACTGTTTTGGACTCCATAAATTTTTTTTTTCCATGTGTATTTAATCACATTGCAAATAGATTTAAGTGTTTGGGTTATATTTTGAAAGATGACAGGTTCAAAGCTGAATATTGGGATTGGATCTTATCCAAATATGAAAAAAAAATTAACCATTGGTGCAATCAATCGTTGACATTGGGTGGATGCCTGGTCTTGGTCAAGGCTTTCTTGGAAATCCAACTTGTTTATTGGATGGCTTTGGAAAACATTCCTTCCTTGGTCCTCCACATAATTTGACAAGTCATCTACAACTTTCTTTGGAACGAGAATAAAAGAAAAGTATTTCATTTGTGTAGTTGGAATTATATTTCTCGACCGAAGAGATTTGGGGGATGGGGGCTATGGAATTTTTTTAGTTTCAGTTGGGCGCTGGAAGCAAACACCTTGTGGAGGGATCTAATGGTGGAGGGATTATGGCATCGAGTAATTAAAGAAAAGTATCTATCGTCTTTGTCAGTGGAGCATTGGCTCAGGAGGGTGTCGGTTTTTGGAATATCTGGATCGCAGACTTGGAAATACCTTCAAAAATCAATGCACATTTTGTTGCACTGGATTGCCTGGTACCCGGGTTTGGGAACTTTGATTGTTATTGGGAGAGACCAGATTCTTGGTATGGGAGAATCGACTCTTTTGTTTGAAGATCTAATTATGGCTTTAAACCAACGAGGGATCCACTATTTATTTCAGGCTCAGGGAGTGTCGAGATCTAGAATTATCAGGGCCAATTGGGTTACTAGTGAGGAATTAGACTTGTTTGGGGCCCTAGCAGAGGAATGGCAAGTGTATAGAAGTGTGATTATTAGAAACGACATACAACTTCATATCAAACTGGATGTCCTGAAATGGATCGGAGGTGACACTTCAAGCAGGATCACTGCCAAAAATACATATGAGGCAATTGAAAGTAAGAAGTATGCTTTTTTGATTGGAGGGTGGAGAAAGGCGCTCTGGTATTGGGAATGCCCTCTAAAATTAAAATTGTTTTCCTGGTTATTGGTCGAAAATAAAGTGCTCACTTGAGATAATCTCCAGCGCAGGGGTTTCGAAGGCCTGAGCCTCTGTTCTATGTGTAATCAGGATTCGAAATCGATGTATCATTTGTTTGTGGATTGCCCCTTCTCCATGGAAGTTTGGATTAGAGTAAAGCATACTTTAATTATCCCGGGTATGTGGTCGAGAAACACTATTCCTGAGTGTTTTAAGAACTAGAAAAAGATGAATACAATCCATCCCAGTCTCTCGACCTTCATTTGTTGGTACACTTGGCTGGAAAGGAATCGTGCAATCTTTGAGAATGAGAAGCCCTCAGTTCAAATGGTATTTATCATGACTCTATCGACATTGAAAGATCGCAGGTCGACTATTAGAAAAAAACAGGTTCAAAGCATTTCAAAGAACCTCGAGGCTAGGTGCTTGGTTGGATGTTTTGATGGTGCAGCCTGTGCATATGGTATTAATAGTGGAGCTGGAGGGGTCATTAGGATAAATGAGAACATAATTTTCAAATGGTGTTTCAATTTCGGTCCAGGTACCAACACCAGAGCGAAGTTGCTTGGAGCGTGGGCTCTTCTCACACTTGTTATTCGGCTTGACATATCAAAGTTCTTTGTGTAGGGTGATTAAAGGATTATTATTGATTGGTTGATCAACAAGGGCCGTCTATAGGTTATATCCCTAGAGTGTTGGAAGGATAGGATCACTGAAATCAAAAATCATTTCTAGTTTATCTCCTTTCAACATGTGTATCGTGAAGAAAATTCTGATGCAGATAGCTTGTCAAAGATGGCTCTTCATAGGCCTCCTGGAAAAATTGAATATTTCCAATGTGTTGGGGATCATAAAGGCCCACATGTGTTCTTAGATATTTTCTAGCTTATCACGTTTTCGTCGTTTTACCCATGTTTTGGAAGTCTATTTGAATATAGTCTCTAGAGTTTTTATGGTTGTCTGTATTGAGGTCACTAGATAGGTTGACTTTGATGACATTTTGATGAGTAGTTGCATATACTAGTTTTGAGAATCTTTTCAACTATTTATTGAAGTTTTTAGAGAATGTTATCATATAATGAACAAATTATAATCACTATGAATATAAAGCGAAATATTTGTGAAAAAAACATTATAAAAAAGAATAACACACATAAACATGTGTACCAAACAAAACATGAGATATGTTTTGTAATAGGATATATTACAAAGTATATTATTTATTAATTATTAATATAAAAGTACATAAAATGAAAAAAGGAATACACAATTAGATAGGTTATGTGTAACAAACAAAACATGAGATTTGTAATAGGATATATTACAAAGTATGTTATTTATTATTTATTAATATAAAAGTACATAGAATGAAAAAAGGAATACACAATTAGATAATGTTGGCATAATGAGCACAAATTAAAATTAGCATATAAACATGTATTAAGAACATAAAAAATTAAAAATAATAAAACTCTATGTAAATATTATCATTATCATCTTTTCATATTATTTATTTGGAAATGAATAAAATAGGAGAAGATCTAAATATACACTCATTCCCCATAATGTGATATTTTTTAAATCTAGTTTGTCTAAGAATTTACTAAATTAATTTTAATAAAGTTTTTTTTAACTTCATCAATTTTATACTATATTATGATTTTCAAAACTCTAACTTAACAACACATCATTTGTTAAATATAATGATGATGCACCTAGATGTATTGGGTGAATGCATGAAAGGTAGGATTCCTAACTAACTAGTTAGCAATTTGAACATTACAATTTATAATTATGGGTTGTTTCTATATTGGTAAACCCAACTCATCAGAGACTATAAAATATATTGACTAGAAATACTATACTGTTTTATACTCTTCCTCAACAATGGATAATGCAATAGTACCTTGTTTCTTACCAATAATCCAAAGCTCAAGTGATAAAAAATCCAAAAGTAGACTCTCTATCATCCATGCCGCCTACCCAATCATTCTCATTGTACCCAACCAAACTAACATCAAAATATGTAGTATACTTAATGCTAAGATAATACATATACTTAATATTACACAATTTGTTTAAATAACTTCCT
>ML813095.1:135270-158741 GCA_009831015.1 Picea engelmannii
ATAAATAAATAGATGTTCAATTTCATGAAGGTATTCATCCTACGAGTCTTTTGTAGCCCATGTGCCATATCCTTCCCATGCATTCACTCCTTCACATTCTTATCCTTTAATTATATTCTTGATCACTCTTTTTATTTTTCAAATGATGGCAATGATGATGAAATCCCATCTATGCATGCCTTACCTCCTCCTTCAAATGAGTCTGTTTAACCTAAACATGTGTTCAACAAAACAAGATATTCCAACACAGGACAAACAACTTCAATATCCACTCACAAAACCAAATCAAATATCAACACATCGATGTTTTTACATGGTTAAAAACCTCAAAGAGGGAAATAGTCCATTTCCCAACCAACGTGGCCACTCGAGGAAATATATTAATGCAAAAGAAAAATATTTTACAAGAGAGTTTCTCACAATCAATCATCAGTAAATGACCGTATGTGCTCTTTAAATAGAGATCATGGACCAATGATGTATTAAGCCATAGATCAATGTAGATTTTAAGATTGAGGAGAATATGAGCCGCTATATCACTCTATGTCTAGAACATATCATGACTATCGTATTACATAAATATAAATGCATACTAAATAAACACACTTTTACATACTAAATAAATACAAATGCCTACTAAATAAACACACTTAGACCAAGTTGATATTAACTAACTCCTAAGTATCTAATATACTAACTTCCCCCCTTAAGAACAACTTGGGATATGATTGAAGTATTTATAAAGGTGACACAATAGGAGAAGGAAGGAGGCATTAGAGCCTATCCGCCATGAATGACAAATTCCTAAACTCCTGACATAGATAAAACTTTAGAAAACATTTCTTATGTAAGAGACTTTGTGAAGATGTCTACAACTTCATCTTCTATAGGGAAAAAGAGAACTTCAATAACTCAATCATGAATGAGTTTTTTGATGAGGTGCATGCATAGCTCGATGTGTTAGTTGCGCTAATGTTGAACTGGATCTTTGGAAAACTTGATGGCCCTCTAATTGTATCACCAGAGGGTGGTTGGACGTTGCTGCTATAATCCAAAATATGAAAGGATATGTCGAAGCCATAAGGCTTCTTGAATTACATTAATCATTGCTTGGTACTCTGATTTTGCTAAAGAAAGAGCACTATCATGTTGTTTATTACAATCCCAAGTGACAGGTTCAAAACCAAGGATGAAAACATAACTTGCAGTAGACTTTCAATCACCAAGTCCATCGACCCAATATGAGTCAATGAAACCAACAAACAAAGGAATTCCCCCTGAACTGTAATGTATCCCAAACTGAATTGTACCTCAAACATACTGAAGAATCTTTTTTGCTACTTTCCAATGGATTTCATGGGGTGTTTGCATATACTAGGAAACAAGACCAATATCAAATGAAATATCATGATGGGTATGAGTCAAATATAAGAGGCTACCAACTAATTGACGATACAAAGTGGCATAAACTTGGGGAATAGTACTAGTGGTGGTAAGTTTGAATCTAGAGTAGAAGGGATGAGGGGATAGTTTAGAATCATCCATGTGAAAGTAGTAAAGAAGGTCACATGCATACTTAGACTAGGAAAGAAGCATTCCTTCCTTGGCTTGCAAAACTTGGAGGCCAAGGAAATAATGAAAATATCATAAGTCTGTCATTTTAAATTTATTTTTAATGTTGGTTTTCACATGGGTTAAAAGTTTAGGATTACTACCAGTGAGGATAAGGTCATTAACATAAATAATAAGTATTATGAGATGTATTCCTACCTTATTGATATAGACATTAGGGTCATAATGACATCTAGAAAATTCGATGTCAAGAATAAAGCTATCCATTTTGGCATACCAAGTGTAATATTCCAGATATAAAAAGTATGCAAAACAAAAATAAAATTCTAGAAATGGCAAATAAACAACAATATAACTAGAACAACACCACAATAACACCAAAATGATATCGAAATAACACTAGAAAGAGCACTTCGATCACTGATAGCAATGTTCACTTTCCTCTTCGAGGGGGCAACCTCCAGCAGAGCAGAGCTCTATTACAATAATATCCAACACAATAGTTCTCATACCCTCAAATCCTATTTATACTAAATATGTCTATCAAAAGAACCATCTAGAGGAAGATCCTTCTAGAAGTGGAAGCTTCTCTTAGGTATTCTTACATTCGACTTATTCTTCCTTATTGCTAGGCCTTATTAATATTGACCTTTATTACATCGGAATATATTATTCTACCTACGTGAGGGGTTAGGTCCCTAACATGTCCTCCCCCTTAAAAGAAACCTTGTCCTCAAGGCTTGAGATGTGGAAATTGTTGCAGAATGGTAGTCGGTTCCCAAGTGGCATCTATTGGGGTTGTATCTTTCCACTGGACTAACACTTCCTTGATGGTTCGCTGACACAGGCGACACTCATGCTGGTCCAAAAATGCTTCTATATGTAGCCAAATGGAGCCTTCTTCATCCAACTCAAGAAGGTTGGTTTGAGCTTGGCACTTAGTTCCAATCACCTTCTTTAAGCAGGAAACATGAAAAATAGGATGTAGCTTAGAATGACTAGGAAAATCTAACTGATAGGCCACCTATCCCACACGCTTGAGAATGGTATAAGGACCATAAAATTTTGGCACCGGTTTCTGACAATGGTCAGCCTTGAGGGAATTTTTCTTGTAAGGTTGCAGTCGAAGAAACACCCAATCCCCTTCTGCAAATTGATGTTCAGAGCGACCTTGATCTGTTGGTTTCTTCATGCAATTCTAGGCCATGACCAAATTCTCTTTTAGGGTACGGAGAATAGCCTCTCGAACTGTGAGCGTTTGTTCCACCGCCTGGACCTTCGAGACACCTAGTAAATTTGAGAGCACTGAAGGTGGATTTTCTCCATATACTGCTTCAAAAGGAGTCATGCAAGTATCTATATGGTATGAAGTGTTGTACCACCATTCAGCTAGTGGCAACCATTGAGCCCATTGATTTTTCTTTTCTGATGCAAAACACCTCAAATATGTTTCCAAACACTTGTTGACAACTTCAGTTTGACCATCAGTATGGGGATGATAAGTTGTGTTGAGATGAAATTGGGTGCGTTGTAGCTTGAACGTTTCTTGCCAAAAATTGCTAGTGAAAGTTGGGTCACGATCATAAACAATAGAATGTTGCATGCCATGAATCTTGAAGACCCGACCCATGAAAAGATGAGCCACAGTGGATGTTGTAAATGGGTGTTGAAGAGAAAAAAAATGAACATACTTGAAAAGGTTATCAACGACCACCATGATGACTTATTTATTTCCATATTTAGGTAAGCCTACAATAAAATCCATAGAGATATCCCACCAAATAGAAGGTGCAATCGGAAGCAGTTGTAGTGTGTCAAGGGATTTGACTGTTTCTCCCTTGTTGCATTGACACACATCACATTCATCCACAAAATTATGAACGTCTTGTTTCATACCCTCCCAGAAAAAAGAACGTTTGACCCTGTCATAGGTTTTGGTAAACCCTAAGTGCCTAGTTATGGGTGTAGCATGAAGCTGAGAAAGTACCATGGATTTAAGTTTTGACTGTTTACTTAAATACAAACGACCTTTGTATCGAAGCTCATCATGTAGCCAAGAGTACCCTGGGGAAACTGGAGAATTGGAATACAATTGTTGTATCAGATGCGAACTTATGGGATCATGTAGCCATTCTTGGTGAATGGCTTGGATCCAATCTGGTACAATGAAGGAGAGAGAAAAAAGGGACCCTTCATCTTCATATTTTTGGGAAAGTGCATCCACAGCCACATTGTCTTTTCCTTTCTAGTAAATGATCTCATAATCATATCCAAAGAGCTTAGTCACATATTTTTGTTGCTCTGGGGAGGAAATGTGTTGTTACAGAAAATACTTGAGGCTTTGATGATCTGTCCTAATTTGGAAGTGTTTCCCCAATAGATAAGGGCGCTAAAGATCAATGGCATGCAGAATAGCCAACATTTCATTTTCATATATTGATTTGCCCAAATTTCATTCAGACAGTTGTTTGCTGGTAAAGGCCAAAGGCCGACACTCTTTCATAAGGACAACGCCAATTCCTTTTCCTGAAGCATCACATTCCAGGACAAAGGTCTTTGTAAAATCAGGAAGTGCCAAGACTGGAGTGGTACACATAGCCATCTTCAAGGTTTGAAAATCCTGAGCAGTTGCTAGAGTCCAGGTGAAAGAATTCTTTTTAAGGAGTGCAGTGAGAGGGGCTGCAATATTTCCATAGTTCTTAACAAACTTGCGATAATAACCTGTCAAGCCCAGTAATCCACGCAAGATTTTGAGGGTATTTGGGTGAGGCCAGTATTTCATATCTTCTCTTTTTAGGATCCACCCTGACGTCGTGCTTGCCAACAAGATGACCCAAGTATTTGACTTCTGAGGTGCCAAAAGCACATTTAGATTGTTTCAGGAAAATTTTGTGATGCGAGAGTAGATGGAGAACTTGATCCACATGAGAAATATGGTTTGTCCAGGTTTTTCTATATATGAGGATATAATCAAAGAAAACTAAGACAAAATGATGGAGTAAAGGATGGAAGACATGATTCATGAGGCTTTGGAAAGTGGAGGGAGGATTACACAAACCAAAGGGAATGACCAAAAACTCATAGTGGCCCTCATGAGTTCTAAAGGTAGTCTCAGGAATGTCTGCCTCTTTCATACGGATCTGGTGGTAGCCAGAACGAAGATCATTTTAGTAAAGAACTGGGTGCCACTCAATTCATCCAAGAGGTCATCGATGACATGAATGAGAAATTTGTCTTTAATGGTGACTTTGTTGAGGGCATGGAAATCAAAACACATGCGCCAAGAACCTTATTTCTTCATCACCATGACCACCAGAGAAGAGTAGGGGCTCGTACTTGGGAGGATAACACTTGTGTTAAGAATTTCTTGAACCATTTTCTCAATTTCATTTTTTTGGGAAAAGGGGTGACGATAGGGACGGATATTGGGAGGAAGGCTTCCTGGAACAAGGGGAATGGAATGATCATGAACACCATGGGAAGGAGGGAGTCCCTAGGGAGTGGAAAATGACACTTGATGTTTAGAGAGGATGGATTGGAGGTTTTGTGGCACAGATGGTGTCTCAATTGATTGTATGGCATGGATTTGGGCAATAATGCTTGAATGACCTTTTTTTAGCAGCTTTTCCATGCAATGGGAACTCATTATCTTAGGGGAACTAGTGGTGATTCCTTGGAACTTATATTGTTGACCCTCCTGGTCGAATTGCATGGTTAATTCCTTAAAATCCATGAGAATGGGACCCAAAGTCCTTATCCATTCTACACCCAACACAATGTCACAACCACCCATGTCGATAGAAAACATATGAGATTTCATGTGGTAGTCACTAATTTGGAGACACGTATTTTCACAATGCCTTCCACATTTCATGGACCCGTCATTAGCAATCATGATCTGAAAATTATTGACTACCTGGATATAGAAATTAGTTTCTTGGGTAATGCAGCGATGAATAAAATTATGGGTGCTTCCACTATCAACAAGAATGATGACCTTCCTATGGTTGATGTAGCCAATTAGTTTGAGGGTTTGGGGAGCAAAGAAGCTAGTGAGAGAATTTAGGGAAATGACCGGTTCTACTTCGGGAGGGTCTGAGGGAGGGGAAATGTCGGTGGGTTCAGGTGACTCAGACATAAGGGGAGCTTCAACACCCTCTTCTGAAACATCCTCCAAGATGGACAAAAAAATATTTTGTTCCTTACACCTGTGTCCCGGAAAATATTTGTCATCACAATTATAACAAAGGCCTTTGAGTTGGCATTCAGCCATTTCGGCCCTAGTCAATTTTTGGATATTTAGTGGAGTAGAAGGAGGAGTGGGATTTACTAGTTTAGTGCGAGGAATAAAAGGAGGGTTTCAAGTTCTGAGAAGAGACAACTTGTTGTGATTCCTTAGCTTGTTTAGTATCCTCCACCCAACTCTGAGGCCGAGCCATGAGGACATGGGCACGAATCTCATCCTTGAAGCCACTGATAAAAAATTCTCAGAAAAAAGCATCAGACATGCCTTCTATACAAAAAGTCAGTCACTCAAAAGCATCTATAAAGTCTTCCAATATGCTAGATTATTTCAACTTTGTCAAACGACCTAAATGGTTGGTGTCAGTGTCAAAGCGTTCATAAATCTCTGCCACAAAGTGTGTCCAAGAAACATACCCTTGACAGGCAATTTTTCTCCATTGCCACCATTGCCAACATTCTTGATCTAGATGGAGAACACCATAACAGAGTTTTTCCAAGTCATCTTTAATGTCGTACATAGAGAAATAAAGTTCCATTTGAGTTACCCAACCAGTGGGATCCGAGCCATAAAATTTGGTCACATCCACCCGCGGAAGGCGTAGGTCACACTGAAAGTGATGGGACTGAAAATTATGGGAATGGGAGGAAGTTTAAGCATTGGTATGCAAAGTTGGGTCAGATAAAGGGGGATCTGCAGGGATATGCAGCTTGGTGTAGATCATCGAAGTGACAGATTCAAGCTGGGTAGTCATTTCTTGTTTGAGGTCTTCTTTGAGTTCTATGATTGAGGTGGTGAGGGAGGAATGCATAATTTTATTGATGGAAGCAATATTGGCACTCAATTGTCTCACTTCTTGTTGGGTCTCTGTGAAATTAGATTGCAAGGTATTGAATAGAGCTTCCAAGTCTTAGCTATGGGTATGGTCCATGATGACAAGGGAACCGAAAAGGGGCAGGTGGGCTCAAAAATTTTGCTGAAAAATGATAGGTATGAATGTGATAAGGGAGAAGAGATAAATCCAATGGAATAGGTCTCAAATAATGGTGCAAAAATTTCCAGACTATTTTTTTTTACACCTGTGGAGTTATACTCTGGTCTGAAGAATACTACAGTGATGAAATTCCCAAATACTTAACCAGAAAGAAATGTGTAGTGATTTGGCAACTCGACCATAGTTGCGTGGAAATAGATATTGTCTGTTTTATTTTTGGTTTATGTCTGCAAGGGTTCTACATACAAGGGTTTTCCCTGTGATATAGCTCTCTGATATACATGCGAGGTCCAACAGTAGTACTCGGCCCAATATCTTAGGGCACCAACTAAGGAGGATAGACTGTTCCCTTAGCCATACTACCTGACTACCCAAGTACTAGAGAGTATCTTCCCAAGTGTTATTCTCGGTGGCACTATATCATTCAGGTGGCCAACCGGTTTATCTGAAGAGAGATTCAGGAAATCTAGGTCGATCCGTATACAAGTGTTGTCTAATGCGCTACCACTCGAAGGAGTACCAATAGGGGTTACAAGGGTGGCCAAAATATGTGCGCTTAAGTACCACTTGTATTTCCTGCATGTATGAATCCCTCAACCACGGGTTTATGCGCGTAACGACATATCTTTGTATCTTAAAGATGTTGGAATACGTCTCTACCCTGAAAGAAAATTAACCCACAATTTTCTGCCGAGGAAAGTGATCTGATACCACTTGTAATATTCCAGATATAAAAATTATGTAGAACAGAAATAAAATGCTAGAAATGGCAGATAAACAACAATATAAACAAAACAACACCACAATAACACCAAAATGATATCAGAATAACACCAGAAAGAGAACTTCGATTACTGAGAGCAATGTTCACTTGCCTCTTTGAGGGGGGAACCTCCAGCAGAGCAGAGCTCTATTACAATAATATCCAAGAAAACAGTTCTCATACCCTCGACTCCTATTTATACTAAATATGTCTATCAAAAGAACCATCTAGAGGAAGATCATTCTAGAAGTGGCAGCTTCTATTAGGTATTCTTACATTCAACTTATTCTTCCTTATTGCTAGGCCTTATTAATATTGACCTTTATTACATCGGAATATATTATTCTACCTACATGAGGGGTTAGGTCCCTAATACCAAGCTTGAGGAGTTTGCTTAAGACCATAAAGAGATTTCTTAAGGTGACAAACAAGGTTGGAGTCATTTTGGACATATCCAGGAGGTTTTTCCATGTACATTTATTCTTTCAAATCCCCATGCAAGAAGGATGATTTAACATCCATATGATGGAACTCCCATTTATGTGAGGGAGAAAGAGCTAGAAAATGGCAGATGGAATTCATTTTGGCTACCGGGGAAAATGTTTCATTATAGTAAATGCCTTCAACTTGAGAGAATCCTTTGGAAACTAATTTGGATTTATGTCTTTCAACACTTCCATATGATGTATACTTATTTTTATACACCCATTTACATCTGACAAGTTTTCTTCCTTTTGGAAGAGGAAACAAGATCCCAAGTATAATTATCCATTAAGGAACAATATCCTTCATTTGTTGTTGTGTCCCAATATGGATGGACAAAAGATTTTGCAAATGTTTATGGATCATGATTCTCTGAAACTTGAACCAAAAGAGAAGAGGCTCGTTGGAATTGTGAACATGTCTAACAATGATATGTAGGATCACCAACAAGATCACTAGTTGATTCTTGTGTTGATCAAACCCATTTGGGAAGAAATGGTACTGGTGTATGTTCATGTTCAATGGACTCATCTAGAGGAAGGTGAGTAGGCGAAAGTGTATTTTCATCCTCACCGTCATCATCTAAAGAAGAAACTAAAATAGGAACAAAATATGGCACAAATGTCAAAGATGGATCTTAGACCGAAGATGGCACAAACATTGAATTAGGCTCACATGCCAAGATATTTTCAACAAATTTAACATCTCATCTAATAACAATTTGATTGGAATGAGGTTGAATAATTCAGTATCCTTTGACATATTCATAATATCCAACAAAAACACACTTCTCACTTTTAGTATTTTCTTTTCTCACCAGAAATGTGAGCCCATGCTATATTACCAAATACACGAAAGTGACTTGCAAATGGCTTGATTTTAGTTAATGCTTCTTCAAATGTTATATTTTTTAAAGCCTTTGTAGGAGTGTGATTTACTATGTAATTTTCACAATTGATTGCTTATGCCCAATAATGAAGACTCAAGCTTTTAGATTGGATCATACAATTAACCATTTCCTTTAATGTGTGATTATTTCTCTCAACAATACCATTTTGCCATGGTGTATATGGAACAATATGTTGCATTTGAATTCCTTGTGTAGTGCAGTAACTTGTAAATATTGTGTTCACATATTCACCTCCATTATTTGTCCCTAATTGTTGAAGTTGATGCCTAGATTGTTTCTCTACAAGGGCCTTGTAGGCCAAATTTTTTTTTAAAATTCATTCTTAAGTTTTAAGAAGTAAACCCAACTACATCTGGAGAAGTCATCAATGAAATTTAAGAAGTACTTGCACCTAGAGAAAGAAGAAGAATAAATTGTACCACACAAAGCACTGTGAAAAATCTACTAAAGGGTTGAGGCGTGCCAAGAGTCATGTTTGTCAAAACTATCCTGATGATGTTTGTCAATAACACAACTAACACAAACACCATATCTGCAATAAATGAGATGAACACCAATAACCATATGTTGATTACATAGTTTCTACAATGAGCGATAATTTAGATGACTAAATGGCTCATGCAAAAGTTTGCTCAAGTAATCTCTATGAGAAACAAGAACTGATGGAAAAGATGATGACCCAAAGTTGACAAATTTGTTTCACCCAGTAATATCATCAATAATTTTAGTTGCTAGGACATACTTATGATCTTTTAAATCCTTGATTACAACTTGGTGAGGTGAAAACTATACAATTTTACCTTCACTTGAATGAGCGATTTGATACATTGATAAAAGGTTCTAGGAAATACTTGGAACAGATAATACATCATTGAAATGACCATTATCTACTTGGATTGTTTTAGACCCTACAACACTAAGATATCTATCATCACCAACAAATATTTGTTTGGTGTTACATTCATTGATAGCATAAAAATTGGTTTTATCCTTATCCATATGATAGGATGCTCTAGAATCAATAAGCCACTCATCAAAAGAATAAATAGAAGTTATAAGTTGCATTGAAGGAGAAACTAGAAGCAGAAAGTGCATGTCCATGAGAATAAGAAGAATGAAGATTGATGTTGTGCTTCTTCATCTTTGCTTCTAAGGCTTCCATCTTTTTAAAACATTTAGACTCCACATGACCATCTCTCCCACAAAATTTTCAATGCCTATTAGTATTCCTACTTTTGGATTTTTCTTCTTTGTCACCATTGGGAGAAGAAGATAGTTTAGAGGTTTTAGGGTTGTTATTTTTCTTATTGTTGTGACAATGTTGCTTCTTGGGATTCTTGGATTTATCTTTCTGCTTGGCCACTAAGTCTTTGTTAGATGTACTTGTAGTGCTAATCACTCCAAGTTGCAAAATATTATCTCTCTCTAATCAGAGAATCACAAATACTAGACTTAAGAGTGGGTTCTTTATAAGCACTCCCTATAGATTCTTTGGTGGCATAGAAGGTAGATACAAAATATAATATGAACTACCAATCTTAGCAAGAATAACATATATGCATCGATCATCCTCCAAATATATTTTACAGTCTTTACATAAAAATCTAAGTGTTTTGAACTTAGATAAATAATCTTCAATGCAAGGAAAATCATTGGGACTTAAATTCATTAACCAATTTTCAATTTGGTGAGCTCGAATCACATTGTGTTTACCAAAAACAACTTCAAGCTTATCCCAAGCTTCATCCAGTTCATCAATTCCTTGAAGGTGAAATCTTAAATCAGGAGATATGGACATTCTGATTAGTCCACGAGCTTCACCATTCTTACTATCCCATTTGGATTTATTTTCGACATTAGTGGGAGCTTGTTCTTTTCCCAAGGTAATCCAGTATAGTCCTTTATTTCTTAGTACATCCTCCATATGATATTTCCATGAGAAGCAGTTAGTATTGATAAGTAAAAGATAACTTGGAGTAGCGATATTAAAATATGCAAATAGTATGGATTCAAAATATAAAACCGACTATCTAGATGGAAATCTCTTGAAAAAATAATTTGTTAAAAAAATGACATTGAAAATGGACTTTGGATGTGAAAGTTATGTCCTTTTTAAAAAATGCATAAATGGTGACCAAGGTGCCACATGGTAGGTAGAAGCTGACCCATGTGGTGATGGATGCACAAAATTTCTTTCCTTCTCTAGCTTTGCCTATAAGCTCACTTTTACAAATAAGTTATTTATAAAGTTATCCACTTTTATAGAACAAGTGAGAATCATTTTTACAATGAAGTACTTTATAAATTAAAGTTGCATGCGAAAAAAAAGTAACTAAAAAAGAATATTAAAGCTACTTCATAGTGATTCAGTTTTATAATTTAAGTGAAATAGACTTTAAAATGGATGCATGGGATTTTTCAAAAAGTAACTTTAAAAGAGATTTGAATTCAAAACCTCTTATTAGATAAAACAACTTTCAACCAAGTGAGCTAGTGAAAAACATATAACAATTGTAAAGGAGGAGGATGTTGTTGTTGTTGGAGTTCCACCTCGAAGTGTGTGCTTACCCTAGAAACCTTCTTTTCAATATGCTCATAAAAAAACAAGTGAAATTTTGGGGAAAAATTATGAATTTCAAAGACAATGGGGTTAGATATTGGTCAGTTTACCCAAAAAATGCAAGTTTTCTCTCTATTTATGATTTGTTAGGCTCTCATTCAGTGCAAAGAAAATAGCATACATAGAAAGGAAAACACTTTACTCTCTATTTATTCTTTCTCGTGATTGCGTAAAGTGCACAGAAAAGAGAATAGGCAGACCGGAAAGAGCGGAAACCCAAAAATAAAAATAGAAAACTGAAATATTATCATCTTAAAAAAAAAATGGTTTATTTAGGCTTTATACCTATGGATCTGACTAAAATGGTCATATTTTGGGCAAACAAAAACCTTTTTGAGTAAAAAAAAAATTGTTTCTAACTGAAGGAAGTGCTCCAGATACAATGGAATAGTCCTCTTAGCCCAGAAATATATGGAAGTAGTAGAAACCAAAAGTGTGAAAACATATCTTCAAAACTTGATCTACAAAGGGAAGTGGGTCTTCAAACGGGATCTGATACCATGTTCGACAAAAAAGGGTATTTCAACACAGCACAAACACATTTAGTAACCACTCACACAACCAGATCAAGGATCAACACATCAATAGTTTTACGTTGTTAAAACCCTCAATGAGGGAAATAGTCCATGGCCCCAAATAACATGGCCAATAGAGGAAATATATTAATGCAAAATAAAAATATTTTACAGGAGAGTTTCTCATAATCGATCATTAGAAAATGACCCTCCATGCTCTTTAAATAGATATCATGGAACAATCGGTTGCTAAGCCACATCTCAATGTAGTAGTTAAAATTGAGGAAAATATGACCTGTTAGATCAGTCTATTTCTAGAACATATTGTGACACTCGGATTACATAACGACAAATACATACAAATTCATACTAAAGAACACACTTTTACCTAAAGACAGATTAGACCAACTTGATCTTAACTAACTCCTAAGCGTCTAAATATCCTAATAACTTGCACCAACACAACTAGTGAAGTACTCAATCCTCTAGATCATGATATAATATGGAAACTATGGTAGAAATTCCAATGGATAGTTCATTACAACAAATATTACAAGTTATTGCAAAATATTGAGAGGTTATCCTGTATTATGCATTATTATTATTATTATTAAAAATGTAATATTATAAACATAACTCCAAAATTTGGAAACAAATGAAGAATGTGGAAAAGAAGCTATAATAATACAATGATTGCACCATTAACATAATGAACACAAGAGGTAGGAAACCCGATATGGGAAAACCAAGCAAGAAGGTTAGAATGGTCTAAGGATACTCTTTTCTTCTAAGATATTAAATGTACGGTACAAAGAAACATGGACTCACTATGAAGTTATAATAGACATTGTGGCCTAAATGGTTGTTATAGGGTCTTCTATTTCCTCTGATCTACTCAAAATATCCCACACTTTTTTTCTTCTCTTATATAGAATAATAAATAAATACACTAGGAGTGAAACTCTTTCCTTTCCTTGTGGCTCAATATTTAGCGTGTCTTGATAGTTGCCTATGGTTAGAGTTAGGATTTCTATGTGTCGGCCCAATTCCCAATTAGGATTAATGTTTTGGACCCTTTATAATATTATTGAAATTCCACACATGAATACCTCCACATGTGTGACTGATGGGAGTTAACATTACATCCACTTGGTATTGCAATGGTCAAAGAATAGGTCACCCCAGAGGCATAACTTCTTCATATGGACTCTGATTGAGGTAATCTTTGGACCGTTAGAAATATCTTTATGAGTACAACATCATCATAGGGTTGAAAACGTGTTTTTGCAAACTTTTTACACCAAAAATTGTTTTTTAATGCTCTAGATGGGATTTAGAAGTTTTAGGACCCCAAATCATCAAAATAGGGTCTACCCCTAAAATGGCCTCTACAAGTCCATGGTTCCTACTTTCCACTCAAAGAATACAAAAATATATGACACATTATATAGTGATACATTTCAAATTGATCCTTCTAATCAGTGAAGAACATGTTTTCAATTCCAACAAGCCTCTTCCTTTTAGCTCAAGTTGTAGAGACTTGGGATAAAAAAACATTTAATAAGCATTTGTCCAACCAAAATGGTATGAAGTGATGATTGAATAATTTTTTTCCTTGTTTTAAAATGACACCGAAGATATTGTACCTATTCCTGGACAAAGAAAGTTGTAAAATGTAAATGGGTTTACAAAACTAAGTGTGGAATTATTGTTAGTGTTTATAGACATAAGGCCCTATTACTCACCAAAGCTTTTCCATAGCTAGAAGGAATTGACTATTCTAAAAGATTTTCCACTATCACCAACATGAAATCCATTCACCTCATTTTTTCCCTTGCAATTTCATATATATTGGAGATCCATCAAATCAATGTCAAGTCCTTCTTGCATAAGGATTGCAAGAATATTTTTTTATTGAAAAACCTCTTGGGTTTGTTCACGGTGTATCCAAATTATTTTTAAACTTACTATTTCCCTCTATGGTATTACCCAAGCTCCTTGCACTTGGTATGAAAACATCGACCAATTTTTCTTGACTTAGGATTTGTTAGATTCCACTATGCCTCGAATGTCTATACCAAAAAAGTAGGTGACTATATTCTAATTCTTATACGTTATATCGATGACCTTGCACTCATTGGTAGTGATCCCATATTATTTAACCATGTGAAGTCAATACTTAGGAAACAATTTGATATGAAAGTCTTAGGGCCCTTTCCTTTGTTTGTTGGCCTCCATTTTTTGTACACAAATGAAGGTATTTATATTTCTCAACCTAAGTATGTTTTTGAACTCCTTTTTCATTCTAGATTGATGAAAGCAAACTCAACTCATCTACCTTCAAATACAGATTTAAACTTTGTAATGTACCCTTCCAATTAATCGTGATGGAGGATGACTCGATAGCCTATACGAATCCCATAGGCTATAGTCAACAAGGAAAAAAGGGATTCAAGGAGGTTTATTTGGTGTCACTAGGTTAAAATAATGACAAATCCTAAAAGTGGCATTAAATAAAAAAAAAAATTATATTTAAATGGAATTGGAGGGAAAATAAAGTAAAGGTTTGATTTGTTCAAAAAGGGCAAATATCTAGAAGGTTTGAAGGAAGGATAAATAGAGGGGTAACCCTTCTCTTTAGCATTATGATTTGATATCTCATTTTGGAGTGCTTTTGGAGTCATTGTTTCATTAGGGTTTAACAAAACCCTCCCATCTCAGTTTAGTTTCGATGGTACAATATCCACCCTAGATAGATAAAGAGGAGGATTCATATGGAGTCCTCATTTGAGTTCATTATGGTGTTTGGTTTCATCTTGAAGAGATTTTGGAGGCATGTCGACTTGCATAGGGTATTGGCGACATTTTTCAGAGGAGGCTGATCGTCAGATATACAGGTTCCAGGAGGGTTTCGTGTAGCTGTGGAAGGAGACATCCCCATGAGTTGAGAACTGGTTGTCCTGCGAGGCCCCGCTAGACGTCCCATAGTCCTCTAGCGAGGACCTATACAAATCAAGGATTGGAACAGTTTGTTGGATCGAGTTTGTGAGGGTTTCATGAGAGATTGGAGGGTCACTTGCAGAGAGGACATTACTGGAGCAGAGCAGTGTAGGGCTTGGAGAGACTTGGATCAATGGACATCATAGATTGGCATCATTCCAAGTTTTCTTATATCATTTTTGTAGTAGATTGTGTAGCTTCTTGGAAACCATTAGATCTTTGTGCCTAGGAGTATTATGTAGCTGTTATTACAGCCATTATATATCATTGTATTTATTTTGGGAGTTTCCTTCCATAATAAGATGCCATGGTTATCTCCTCTATTTTATGTGTAATGGATGCATGCAATATGTTTGACAATATTCCTATTTGAGAAAAAAAATTGTAAGAAGTTAACAACACCATTATACAATTGTTTGGCACATTCACATAAGAAGAAATAACAATTTTGGGATAGAAAACATAATATTCCCACCTAGCTTAGTTTGGAACATTACAATGGTATCATAGCTGGTGGTTTTTCCATCCTGTGACTACATTGATGCCTAGGACAAAGGGGCATGAAGGAAAATCCTCTTGAGAGTCACCAGAAAGAGAAAGATGAGCAAACCAAACATAGTCAGAGCTATAGGGAAGCATGGGAGACAACCCTAAAGGGACTATGCTCCAAATATTTAAATATATGATAAAGGGATAGAATGAGGCATCCTAAAGACAGGTAGAGACAACAAGGTTCCAGTAGCAGACCCTTGAGGTGATAACACAACTGGTGGTCCAACGTGGGAATACGAGTGGTGTAGGTCAAGATGGACCTAGTGGACCCCATTGGAGTGATAGGATACACACAAAGAGTAGAAATAACCATACCCCAGATCAGAGTGGGATCCTAAGGATCCCTAAGACCTTATTACCAAAGTTCTTGATAGGGAATCCTACAGGATCACAACAACAACCGGATCAGGGGCTTGATATTAAGACCTCATATAAGGAGTATGAGATGATAGATGAAGATATATGTGAGAAAGTTTCCTATAATGAATTATGTGACCACAAATAGAAGTACAGACCTAGGGAGTGGAACAAAGGAGCATAGAGCCAACATAACTTTGACCTCATGCACAAGGTGGGAAGTTTGACTATCCCACCCTTCAATGGGTCTACCAAGAGCATGACCAAATCATGGGTACACAAGTTGGACATTTACCTTCAACTTAACCCAATGACCGAAGCATAAGAAATTAAGTATGCCACCCTCCACCTAGAAGGAGAATCTCATAGATGGTGGTACCATGGGCAGGTGACATTAGGTCATGCTATCATTGCCTCATATGTGGAATTTACTCATATTTTGTTGGACAAGTTTGACAAGAAGGACCTTGAGCTACACTTCAGGGAGTTTTCACAGTTAAGACAGACAGGTACACCAAAAGCATACATCACATATTTTCATAGGATGGAAATTATGCTGACAAATATTTCTAAACAAAGGTTGGTGATGCTATTCATAGAGGGTCTAGTTGAATCCCTGAGAGAAGGCCAACCACATTGTAGGAGGCCATCACAAGAATCCAAAACATGAGAGATGCAGTCTCCAAGAAGGCACCAACAAAACCCTTCACCCCTCAAGGGGTTAAGGAGACAAAACTTCCCCATAATCCATGGACAAAAAAGGACAGGATGGATGAGGAGAATCGTATATTAAATAAGGAGGAAGAAACTTTGCTACAGTTGCAAGGAGTCATGGGAACCAGGTCATCGATGTATGGGAAAAGGTAAAGTCCATTATATTGAGGTAGTTTCCGACGAGGAGGATGACAATGATGATGAAGGTATTGGACATGAAAATGGTGAGCCATCACATATTATAGAACATGTGCCATTGTAGGATATCCCTAAGGGAGTGACCATTGCCACACTTTCAAGAGTCCCTAAATATTACATCTTCAAGGTCAGAGGTATTGTGCTCGGGGATAGGGTTACAACATTGGTTGATGGTGGAGCCACCCACAACTTCATTGATGTTGCACTTGTCACTAGGAGACAAATCCCTACGAAGGATTCCAATGGATTCAATGTGGTAGTAGTGGATGGGTACAACATGATGTGTACTTAGAGGATCAGGGGATTGGAAGTAACATTGGGAAACTATACGTTGATTGATGGATTTTAAGTCGTGGATTTAGCAGATACTCATGTGGTGCTAGGATTTCAGTGGTTGTACTCATTGGGAGATATCCGCATGAATTATAGGGACATGAGGATGGAGTTCTAGGATAAGGGTGCAAAATGAGTCATCCTAAGAGGTATGCCGATAGGTTCCCCCAAGATCATGTCTAACCAATGCATGGAGGCCCTTTTTAGACATGGGGATGTGGCTTCCATAACATAATGCCTGATCACCATGGAGAATCCATGACACGATCACCAACATTACCTTGTGGATATCCAGACAATACTTGGAAATCATGAAAGAGTGTTCGAGTCATTTTTAGCAGGGAGACCACCTGACACATAATTTGATCAAGTTATTGAGCTTGAAGAGGGGTCAAATCCCATGATAACCACCCTCTACAAGCATCCAAAGAGATTCAAGGATGAAATAAAGAATTCCATAAAGGAATTCCTAGAGATGGGACATATCTGGCCTAGCTCAAGTCCTTTCACTTCATTATTTGTACTGGTAAAGAAGAAAGATGGCACTATGAGGATGTTCATAGACTACATGGCACTAAACAAGAAGATCATAAAAAACTGATACCCAATACCCAGGATTGATGAGATGATCAACGAGTTGCATGGGGCAGTGTACTTTTCAAAGATTGATCTGCGATCAACATACCACCAGATTCAAGTCAAAGAGGAGGATATCCATAAAACAACATTCAAGTGTCACTATGGGAACTATGAGTTTCTAGTCATGCTCTTTGGGTTGAATAACGCACCAACTACCTTTTAGTCATGCATGAACCATATCTTCAACAAACAGTTAAGGAAATCCTTACTGGTGTTCTTTAGTGATCTTTTGATATACAACAGAACATGGGAGGAACATTTGAAGCATGTGGACGATATTCTCACCATTATTGAGCGGTTGCTTTTTTTCCAAGGAGGAAAAGTGTGAGTTTGGGTTGAAAAATATCCTCTATCTGGGGAACGTGATTGGTGTTGAGGGAGTAAAGGTGCATTAGAAGAAGATCTATACCATGTTAGACTGGCCCATATTTATAGTCCAAAAATTCCTTACCTATGCATACATGGCATTTGCCTTTCCACTTACATATTTTTCCAAAATACTGTTGAGGCTTCTTCTTAAAAAAATATTTTTTGGAACATGTACATGCCCTATTGAACCACATCCTACGTACACACTCTAGCTACATAGTAGTTAGGCCGCATACATATTCGATTTCCATGCTAGACAACCCGTGTTTACCTCCAAAAGTTGCAAATAATATATAATTTCAAGGAATTTGGTGAAGTTTACGGGCTATCAATGGTTTCCCAACCATTTCACCCATTGTAGCTCATCCCCAAACCGAATAACCATCTTTTTCTCATATAAAAAGAGGTATCGGTGTCTCATTTACAACAACAAGCAAGAGAACAAGTAAACTCTGCTAAAATCCATTCACCTTCTTAGCCCAAGTTTTGCATCCCTTTCTGAGATTTGGCCTCAACATTCCCCCTCCATCCCTTTCTCCTTATACAACCCTTTCGTTTTTCCCAAGATATCAGTTTGTTGTGAGAGGCAAGTATGGGAATGATGCACTTGGAGCAACAATAAGAGGATCCTCGAATTGGTTCGTGGAGATTTTGTTGATAAGAAGGTTGTAATATTTTTTATCTTCATATTGAATAAAATAGTTATTTCTTATCCCAATACATTGTGTCTTTATGCTTAATTGATTAACACATCTATGTCTATATCTGAATATTGAAAGTTGCAAGTAGAGATTGTATTTTGTATCATTTGTTCTTCTAATATTTTGCAGGTCGGCTTTGGGAGGAGACCCGCAATCTAGGAAGCTACAAAAGGAGAAAGTGGTCTACATCAGATGTTAGTACCAAAGGTACACCTACTGACCTTGTTTCCTCTCTCTTATCTTCCAGTTTAGATAGTTTTGGGGTAGCTTAGAAATAGAACCATATTTTAATGGAAGTTAGTGCTCTGCCTGTACCTCAACCCAGTACAGTAATAGGGGGATTTTCCCCGCTAGCACCCACCCTCGAGACACTCACAGATATGCGAGGACTCTTTGGGATATGCAGCTATTATAGGTGATTTGTGAAAGGAATTTCACAATTGGTTGCATCATTGACATACCTCACCAAGAACGGGGAGTTCTGATGGTCATAGGACACATAGGTAGCATTCAATAGAATGAAGAGGGTGATGAGTGCTTGCCCAGTATTAGCACTCCCATATTTCACATAGCCTTTTGTCACAGAGTGTGATGCATCCGGTGAGGAGATATGAGTGGTATTAATCCAGAACTGACACCCGATAGCTTTCGAGATCATAAAGCTAAGGGAGCCTGAGAAGCTCTATCCGATCTATGATAAGGAGATGTTGGCCATCATGCATGCATTGGCCAAATTCAAACAGTACTTGGTAAGAGGACTCTTTGTGGTTAGGACTGACCACAACAACTTGAGATATTTCTTGGAGCAGTGGGACCTGAATGAGAGGTAGCATAAATGGGTGAGTAAGGTGCATGCATATGATTTTGACATTGATTATGTAAATGGGAAGAATAATATGGTTATTGATGCCTTATCCAGGAAACTTGTGGCTTTCTCCATAACAGAGATATCAACATACTGGAAGTCCATTCTCTTGGTGGAATACTCCAAGAATACCTTTGCTTGTGAGCTAATGGAGGGAAATATCCAGGATGGAAAGTACAGGGTAGTGGATGACATCATCTACTACAAAGATAGGATCTATCTTGTCCTTGAGTCCAAACTCAAGGATAATATTTTGAGGGAAGTACATGAAGCACCACTAGTAGGGAACCAGGGGTATCTAAAGACCTACATGTAGGCAAGGGAAATATTCTCATGGAAGGGTATAAAGGGGAATGTACTTCGTCATGTGAGGGAGTGCATGACTTGCTAGTAGAATAAGTCAGATTTCACACATATTTCAGGATTGCTTCAACCATTGTTGATTCCAGAGCGGAAGTGGGATAACATTTCCATGGACTTCATCACAAGATTTCCAAAGGTGCAAGGCATGGACTACATCTACATGGTAGTGGACAGATTGACTAAATATGCACACTTATTTTCCATTCCTACGGAGTACAATGCATCTCAGGTAGCATATCTATTCTTTAGGGAGGTGTTCAGATTCCATGGTCTCCGAGGAATATAGCCAATGACCATGATGGAAGGTTTCTCATTTTGTTTTAGTGGGAGTTGTTAAGGTTACCTGAGACAGAGTTGACACCAAGTACTAGCTATCACCCCCAGATAAATGGGAAGACCGAAATAGTAAATAAATCGATCGAGGGGTATCTGAGGAACTATGTGTCAGGGTAGGATCGGGCATGGATAAAGTGGATGCATCTCGGGGATCATTTCTACACCACCACTCATCACATGTCCATTGGTATGATCCCATGTAGGGCATTGTATGGCTATGATGCTACATCTTCTGTGGATTTGGAGTTTGGAGAGAGCAAAGCTCCCAAGGCCAAAGACTGGTTGCAGGAAAGTTAGGACATTTTGAGAGTCTTGACAGACCACTCAAAATCAACAGAAGATGTATGCTGATAAGAATAGGGTAGAACGCAACTTTTAGGTTGGAGATCTAGCCTTTCTGAGGTTGCAGCCTTACAAATAATTGTCGCTAAAGAAGAGTGGAAGAGTGGTGTAGAGAAGTTTAAGCCTTTATTTTATGGGCCCTACAAAGTGATCAGGAGAGTTGGGGAAGTATCATATGAGTTGGAGCTACCAAAGAGTAGTTGGATCCACAACACCTTCCATGTATCCTGCCTCAAGAAGACATTGGGACAACATGTCACGACTTCGACAGATCTTCCTCCACTATATGAGGAAGGGAAATTGGTCTTAACTATCAATAGGATTGTTGATGTTAGGGAATGGATGATGAGGAGTAGGATCATTCGAGAGTAATTGGTTGCATGGATATGATTTCCCGCAAAAAATTCTACCTGGGAAGGAGAGTAGATATTACAAAACCCTGATATGGGGTTGCTTGAGTACAAGCAATCTTGTGAAGGGAGAACTGTAATGTCGTCTTCCAATTGATCATGATGGGGGATGACTCAATATCCTATATGACTCTCGTAGGCTATAGTCAACAAGAAAAAAGGGAGTCAAGGAGGTTTATTTGGTGTCACTAGGTTAAAAGAATGAAAAATCCTAAAAGTGACATTAAATAAAATAAATAATTATATTTAAATGGAATTAGAGGGGAAATAAAGTAAAGGTTTTATTTGTTCAAAAAGGGAAAAGATATAGAAGGTTCAAAGGAAGGATAAATAGAGGAGTAACCCTTCTCTTTAGCATTATGATTTGATCTCTCATTTTGGAGTGCTCTTGGAGCCATTGTTTCGTTAGGGTTTAGAAAAACCCTTCCATCTCAGTTTAGTTTTGGTGGTGCAATATCTACCCTACCTAGACAAAGAGACAGATTCATGTGTAGTCACCATTTGAGTTCATTGTGGTGTTTGGTTTCACCTTGGAGAGAGTTTGGAGGCATATCTTCTTGCGTAGAGTATTGGCGACATTTTTCCGAAGGAGGCCGATCGTCATATCTACAGGTGCTAGGAGGGTTTTTCATAACTGTGGAAGGAGACATTCCCGTTGGTTGAACACGTGTTGTCCCATAAGGACCCACTAGACATCTCACAATTGTCTCGCAAGGACCTCTACAAATTAGGGATTGTAGTTATTTGTCGGATCATTTTTGTGAGGGTCTCAGGAGAGATTGGAGAGCCTCTTGCAGAGCGAACATTACTGGATTAGAGTAGTTTAGGGCTTGGAGAGCCTTGGATCAATGGGCATCATAGATTGGCATCATTCCAAGTTTTCTTGTATTGTTTTTGTAGTAGATTGTGCAGCTGCCTAGTAGCCATTAGATTTGTGTGCTTAGGAGTATTATATAGTTGTTATTACAACCATTAGATATCAGTGTATTAATTTTGGGAGTTTCCATCCATAATAAGATTCCATGGTTATCTGCTCTATTTTTTGTGTAATGGTTGCATGCAATATGTTTGACAATATTCCTATTTGAGAAAAAAAATTGTAAGAAGTTAACAACATCATTATATAATTGTTTGGCACATTCACATAAGAAGAGATAACAATTTTGCGACATAAAACATAATATTCCCACCTAGCTTTGTTGGGAACATTACAAACTTGTTGCCACTTGTAGTGCACCCGGGGTGGATACCATGTTTTACAATAAGACAATTGATAGTCTCGTGTGTCTAACCCATACTCACTTTGACATTTCCTTTGTTGTTGGCCTTGTTGCTTTCTTAGTATATGTAAGATCTACATGAAATCCACTAGAAAGAAACAAGCATGACCATTCAATATGTCCATGATAAAATTTAGTTTGTCATATATTACCATTCTAGGGGGGTCTCCTCTTTTTCATGGTTTTATTGATTCAAACTAGACAGACAACCCTAATGATCATGAGTTCACTACAGGAGATGTTTTCAACCTTTATTTAGGGTATATTACTTGGTCATTAAAGAAACAAAATCCCCTTTCTACATATTTAGCATAAGTGGGGAATCATGCAACAATTTGCACAAATCAAGAATCCCTTTGTCTTATACACATCCTTTCCAATTTCAATTTCTAGTAATAACATCTAACCACCCTATGGTGTGATAATCAAAGTGCCATTCAACTTGCTTAAAATCTAGCTCACATCAATGCAACAAACACATTGTGCTACACATGCACTTCAATTGATAGGTTCTTTGGGATTAGGTTCTTTAAGTTCTATATTCCCAAACAAATACTTAAGTTGTTGAGATTTTCATAGAGCCTTGACAAAAGCCAAGTTCTTAAATCTTCAAACTATGTTAGGAGTTAGAAAAGTTCTCAGTAAGGAGGGATAGGTTGCAATACCTCCTTCCTTCTCATTTTTTCACTTTTGTATATACTTCAATCCTATTCCAAGGTTTTCTTAAGGGGGGTGTTAGGATATTTTGATAATAAGAGTTTATTTAAGTTCATATTCATTTATATGATTTTAAGTATAGTGATATTTTAGTGTTATTTTGTACTTTAATAATATCACAGTTGTGATCATGTTGTACACATGAGCGATTTGATGGTTAAACATATTCTCAATTATAATAATGTGATATGTGGC
>ML813096.1:20170-46359 GCA_009831015.1 Picea engelmannii
AATGCATTCTCCAATGATTTGGGTTCCCAAAGGCGAACCTCATGTTGAATGTTATCCTTTAAAGTTCCTATGAATACATCAATCAAGTGCTCATCTGGAATATCTATTACCTTTATATTCAATCTTTGGAAGTTCTCAATGTGTTCTGTAACTGAACTCTTTTTCTTGAGATTTATCAATTGGCTAAAGAAGGTATTGCTCCTTGTATCCTCATATTGTGCTATCATTTCTTCTATGAAAATTGTCCAAGTGACGAGTGATTTGCGATAACAAAGCCATCGATACCATACAAATTGATTGGGTTCTAAATATAAAGAAGAAATTCGTACCTTTTGTGTATGTGGCACATTATGTAGATCAAAGAATTTCTCCATCTAAAGTATCCATGTGATTGGGTCCTTGCCATCAAACTTCCTCATATCGATCTTAGGAACATGGTTGGTATTCAACCCAAAGCTAGAGTTTCTCCATTCTTGATTCATGTTGTAGGTGAATCCCCCTGCGGACAAGTGGATTCCCTCTTGGTCTCTAGACTCCTAAGGCCAAGACAGAAAAGTGCTTAACATGGACACTGACTTCCTTTTAGATCTAATCAAGCTAATAAATGAAAGAAAAGGAGAAATATATGTACCTTATTAGCGACATTTATCCTTGCAAAGTCCCGGTTGAGCTTCGATATTGAGCTCCATGATAGGTCCTGTAGGACAAACAAAGATACAATGGACTTACTAGTCTAATGAGATTAGCTCAAATATAGATCGATCTACTGCAAACAAACTCATATGGAACAAACATAAGTTTGAAAGAAACAGGCCAAGCATTTATTATTAATGAGAACAAGTAAAAGTACTTACAATCCTTTGATGAAGGTGTAGCGGCTTCTTCCAGTTCTCCTTGTACAATCCCTTTGCTCAAGTAATCTATATTGATTTCTCTGATGACATCTCACTTATGAGATCATAAGTGTCACATCTCCAATATCTTCTTTTCATACCACTTACAGGATCATAAGTTTGGTATCAATCTCTAGTCTCTTCCTCATGTACCTTTCACCATGAGAAGGAATCCTTATATAACCTTGGAAAGTTCCAACCACTTGAGAGATATTTGGGATAAGTTGAGGATTCCTCTCCTTCATTTGAGGATATTATCTAAGATCATGACTTGACCATCTATTCGAATCCAACCACCTTCAGGAATTGAGGGATTCTTCCCTGATTTGCCTCAACAAACCCAAAAATTGCTCAGAAAAGGGTAGCGCTCCCCAAAAAGGGCTCAAAGGGTGCTCAAACACTCCCCCAAAGAGGCTTAGGGAGTGCCAACACTCCCTGAAAGTGGGTAGGGGAGCACTCCTCTCCAAAATCCATTTTTTAGTGGTTCTTTCAATGGAAAAAGGTTTGTACTCCCTATCAAGTGATCTCTCTTCTTCAAAACTAGTCTTTGAGGTGTCTTAAGTGTCTTTATGATGTCGTTAGAGGCACTACATGGGAAAGATGGAAGTATGATGTTTTTGACACTTGCAACACTTGTGGTCAAGATACGACACTTGCGGACAAGATGCGACACTTACAACACTTATAATGACGACACTTGTGACACTATTGAAGTGAGTAATTTTGAGGTGTAACAGATTGCCCCCCAAAGTACGAAGTTAGGAGACGATGATGACTAAAGTACTTTGTATAATTTTTCGAGAAAGGGTATGAATGTAGAGAAACTGGAAAAAGATACACATAACCATCAAACAAATATTATGACATGTTTCAAAACCCAAGGCAGGCATACCTATGCTTGAGTGATAAAGACTTTTTAGGTATGGCCGCCATAAAATACACTGTGGATCCATAATTATATTGACAAAATGGTATAGCCACTGCAGATACAATGTGGATCTATACTCCTATGACCTGAACTGATCGTAGCCATGAAGAATACACAGTGGGTCTATGAGATGACAAGACATAGCCACGACCAATACAAAGTGGATCTATGTAACAGTTATGTGTCATAGTCCAAAAGAAATCCTTCGCAACCTGGGCAAAGTATACATAAGAGTGGTGACTCAACCCAAGGTATTCTTAATGATCCCAATGTAGTACAAATCTAAGCATGTGAATAGATGTCCTGATGTCAAACATTGCAGAAACCACTTGATTACCGGTCAATGATGTAAACCATTAACAAGCGCTAGGGAGATCACCATTGATGTCAATGATTATTGAGGTACTCTAGTACATTCCAATGAATGAGAATGAATGAGATGAAGTCGAACATCCGTGGAATCATCCGATCAGGGGTCAATGATTTAAACCCACTGTCGGGCATGAGGAGGCCTGCCATTGAGGCATGCAGGTCCCAAGGTACTAACTAGTTTCTAAGTCTAACTTCTGGATAATGTGATGAAGTCGACAGGAATAGACTTGTCGAAGGAAGGCCTTGATGTATCCCCCATCAATGACATGAAACTGACACAGAGATGTAATTGGTAGATCAAATGAACATGGAATGACACGGGTATTGAAAAAAGATATTTGTGATGGTTGACTCTCGAGGCAGATACTTCCCTTGATGATGCAGTGGATGCTTTGACATGGACCAAAACTTGATGATGCAGTGGATGCTTTGAATTTCGTCAGGTGACTCAAAGGAGTAAAGAAAACTCAGAGAATTGGCTTAGTGCAGAGGTTTAGCGGATTAAAATGCATGTAAAGACAAAGTGTCGTGTTCAAGGGCGACTGTAAGAGTTACTGGTAGTGTTCTAAAAAAATGGCTTGGCTTGCTTCTTTCAATTTTTCCCCCATCCAGATAGACAAGTACCTCTTTTTAATTTAACGAGATCAAGGAGGGTAACACATGCTCGATATGAAACACCTTCGGTAAGTCCCTCTTCCTTTTTTTAACAAACTACAAGAAGTAAGGGTTCGATCCCATATGGGCCCTTCAATGTATTATTGTTTAACGAGTCCAGAGAAGGTAAACTCTATGGTTTTTCATATTTAGAGAGTCTGAAAACAACTTAAAGATGACTCCAATGTTGTCCTTTTTCATAATGTTATTCTCGCGAGGCTGAAAAAGAGATAAATTATCACTCAAAATATGCCCTTTCAAACCTTTTAATGAGTGGGAAAGGAATCAAGATCACTCGGCAATATTTTCATGTTTAGAGAGTCTGAAAAGAGCTCAAAGACAACTCCAGGGGGTTCCTTTTTTGTATATCCATGCGTTTCTGAAAAAGAGATAAAAGTTTACCCGGTTTCATTCTCATGTATTTACAAGCACGAGAAAGAACAAATACTAATCTCGGTATGCCCCCAACTTGAAAGCTGGGGGATTAACTCTAGAATGATCATGAAAGGCTGGAGACATGCCCTCCAAGCTTCAATTCATGCACCGACTTTGAGTTTGTCACCAATTTCTTTACTAGATGGAGAAAAAGGATAAGTGTGGATGAAATGAAGGTTCAAAAGAGGTGACTTTTTCATTTTTTAACGAGCTTGACACAGGAAAAGAACTATGCTCAGGGCTCTGGGTTCAATCCCCATATTGTTGTTTCATTTTTTAACGAGCTTGTTACATAGAGGAAAACTATGCTCAAATCTTTTGTTTCATTTTTTAATGAGCTTTCCAAAGAGAGGAGAAACTATTCTCGTAGACTCTCCTTGATCATGGCTTCAAAGAGAAAAACACTCTGGAAGGACAACATGTCAAAGGACAAAATTCGGTCATGGCTTCCAAGAGATCTTCACTGGGTGGAAGAAAATCACTTTGGAAGGAACACATGTTGAGGGCCATGACAGGGGTAAGGAGATCAAGCTCCAATAACCCTACCGAAGAGATCACCATGTCAACTACCAGATCCAAATCATCGGAATGAGATGATGGAAAATCGACATCAAGAGGGAAGATAGAGTGTATATCTCCCCAAATTTCTTCACGAGGGGAAAGAAAAGAGCATCAATGATGATTATCATCCTGAGGTAGCTCGTCAATGCTCAACATTTCCATAATAGATTCATCATAGGGAAAAATTGGGGAAATGTAGTCGATTGCAAACGACAAGGAACTTAACCGTGATGGCATCGAATACTTGTCGGGTCCCAATAGATGTTGGTCATCCGAAGAGGGAGAAATAGATTGGATAGAAACGTATAATGTTTCAGCTGGACTAAGTGGCATAGTGTCACCTAGTGCATCGAATTCCAATGGACTAGGTACAATTTAAGGGTCATATGATTCCAAAGATTGATAAGTCGTGGTCAAAATAATATCGATGGTGGAAATATGATGTGTAGTCGGTGGAAGTGGTGTAGGGAAGGTACCCATAAGGCTATAATCTTTCAGCAAGACAACACCAACACTTTCATACATGATCTTTTGGTCTCCCAAGAAAGGAATGTTGTTGGTAGCGGGGGCACGAGCATCAGTGGTGCAAAAATCTAACTGATCAATAGTAACAATTTTTCCCTGATGAGGAAATTGTACACATCAAAAGACCGATGAGGCAATGACAGTCATAGCATAAAACCAACTTCTTCCAAGTAACAAGTTGTAATCGAGGGGAGCATTGACCACCTCAACATCAACAGTGACAGTTTTTCCACCCAATTGGATGGGCAGGGACTGTAAAAGCCCATGGGGATGAAAACCTCGCCCATTGAGTGCATGTAACATCGTGGGGGATTTGCTAAGTGTGGGTGATTTTGAAATTTTCCAATAGGCTAGAGACATGACACAAGTTGAAGCTCCCTCATCCAGAATAGTTCGGTGGATTTGTTGATTGTGAACAACAACATCAACTTGGAAAGCAAGTTGGTGGGAGACTTGAGATGTATAATTGTCCAGGTTAAACATGATATGATTGGACGACTCATGATCAACAATGCCAATAGTGGCCAAGAGCATTCTATGTTGATTGGGGTAGTGCTGTAGAACTTCTAACGCAGACATAGCACACGGTGCTTGAGCCAAATCTTCAACAATGTTTTAGTTCTGGGTGGCACGTGAACTAGGATTAAAGGTAGATTTATAGATAGTGCTCTTAGGAGGGTGTAATATAGAGTCGAACATAGGTTTCTCAATCTGAAGTGGTACAGATGGAGGATTAACTGATGGAGGACTAACGGAGGATGGTGATGGATCTGGTAAAGTACCGGTACTATTAGTAACTTTTCCTTTGTCAGGGTTACCTGGTGTGTCATGTGTCTTAGAGAGAGTGGTCAAATTAATCCCATTAAACATATAAATATGTGCACTTGTCGAGGCCTCAACATGAGGATGGCTAGAACTGCCCCCAGGAGAGGGGGTTTGAGCAACCATGGATTGTTGTTGTGGAAAAGGATAAGTAAGAACAGTGGGTTATGAATTTACCTGGAAAAGTTTGGCCACTTCATTGCGATGTGGATAGTCTTGAGTGTAGTGATCATCACCACAAATAATACACGGGAATTTCAGTTTTCGTTGTGGTTGCTTTTTGGTAGTAGGTGTTTGAGATTGATTTTTTAGTTGTTCATTGTTATTAGCATTTTTTGATTTATTTTTTGTCTTCTTCTTACCTCCGGATTGTTGTGAAGGGGTAGATTGAACTGCATTCACCTTAGCGATATGAGTTTGGAGTGAGGTAGAGGAGAATGTGGTCGATTGGGAGGTAGACTGAATTTTGACGGAACCAATAACACCGTCCGCATGAGATGAGGATGACGACGTGGATGGATCAGTATTAGCTCGAGCAAAATTCGGAAGCAAATCATACAAAGTACCAGATTGTGAATAAAATAAATCTAAGTACTGAGCCCGAGTGATAGTTTCTTCCTTGGTGACCGTGACACCCATAGTGACATCACGAACGATCGGGGGTAAAAGTGATTTCGTAAACCACTCCGCCAATAATATGTTAGGAATGATTACTTTGATCATCCTTCATCGTCGTCTCCACTCATGAATATGGTCAGAGATATGCACATATTCAGTTTGATGAAGGGAGCTCAAGAGTTCAGTACCCGTCTCTTAGCGAATAGGTAGTTGAAAGTGTGTGAGGAAATACATGGCAAGGGAGTTGAAATCATGAAAAGAAGCACATGGTAGTTCAATATACCAGTTTGTTGCTAAGCCCGTAAGTGTTCACTAGAAAAGACAAAAACGTATAGAATCATCCATGAGGGAGTTTGATGAACACCATAAATGGAAAGTCATCACATGGTTATTTGGATCTTCTCCAGATTTTCCGTCAAATTTTGGAATATCAGAAGGAAGTTTAGCTGGAATAACTAGACAAACCGGTGAATGAAAAATAGGATCATTGGTTAACCGAGACAAGTCTGGGAGATCCAGAGTCGAAAGGAAAGGTAGTTGTCGGTTAATGTGTGGATGATACTAGCGTGGCATAAGAACACCAGTAGGACCATAAATTGGGTGAGGTGGATAATTGTAACCAGTAGGTCCTCCTACATATGGTTGTTGTTGACCAGGATAAGTAGGATTCGAAGATGGCTGAGAAACATTTGCATAACCCGATGGGTCCTGAGCATTATAAGCCGGGTGATTCATTTTCCCAGAAAGAGGATGAACATTGTGCCCTTGAGGAGGGTAAGGAGTAGATCCCAGAGGCGGATACACATTAGACCCATGGGGAGGATAAGGTTGTTGTCCTTGAGGACTCCAGGTGGTGTTTGGGATGCCGCCCGGATAAGGTTGTCCATAAGATGGTCTAGAAGGAACAAGATTTGATACTTCTCCTTGTGGTTTATGATATGATTTCCCCCCAACATGGGGTTGGGTAAACGTGCCTCCCGAAGATACTCCTCGGGATTGTGAAGGGTTTCTAGCAGATGAAGGTTTCCCCCCTGCCAGTGGTGGATTAACGACCAGGGTATGACTGGAAAAGGGAGGTTTCCCTCCGGGAAGAACATGAAAAGGGGGTTGTCCCCCAGGAGGAGTAGGCCCACCATAGGATGGTGGTCTTCCAGGAGGGATAGGTCCACTAGATGGTGGTTTCCCTCCAGTCAGTTGTATTTGGCTGGCAAGGGTCTTCATTCTCGAGTGAAAATATGTCCCAACAATATTGTGCGGAACATGTGGAGTTGTAGAGTGAAAGTTTGTAAAAGCAGGGGTAGGGATCGAAGTGCCTTGGGAATGAGTAGAGGTGATGAGTCCAACATTGGGATAGACTTGTGTTGATGCAATAGTAGGGTTAATGACCTGATCGATGGGGTGATTCATAGTTTAACCGGATGGCCCACTTTCAACAGGAGGGTCATGAGGATTAAAGGGTTGTCGAAAATATTAAAAATTATCATAGAGATCGCGACTTGATGAAGTCCTCCATACAGAATGCGAAGGTGTGGGATTTTTATCTACTGCAGTGGTAGGACGAACAAGAGTCCTATACTCATCACCAAAGGTTGGTTCTGTGGATCCCATATATGTTTCGGTAAAATCTCACTCAGGTAATTGTGGGACCTCTTCGTCTATGACATTCCCAAGGGAGTCTAAACGAAGAAAAAGTGGTTCGAGAGGGGTTACCGACACAGATGTAGTGTGAGGAGTGGGATTCTCAATCGTAGCCAAAGATCCTTCTAAATTTTCTAACGGAGGAGCAACAACACTCCCAGCGTCAGATTGATTTTCTACCTCTCGACGGTAGTTGTCTTTTGGAGGGTTAGGAGGTAAGGGTTGGTAGTCTTCCGGAGGTAGCCCTTTCATCCTACACGATCGACGAAGACCTTTATCGTATACAGGCTCAATTTTGGATAATAACAGTACATGCTGAAAATCTAAGGCCAACTAACAAAAATATACAACATACACTAATAAAATCTAGGAATCAAAACCAAGCAAACAAAACTTCTCTCGATGATCATACTAGTTGGTGATGAAATCCAATGTCGTGTGATCAAGTCAAGAAGGGGCTAGGATATGGTGGAACAGTTACAATGGCGACCTGCTTAACGGACTTTCACCTTGGTGCAAGCTTCCATGCAGTAATTGTGGATTTACCCTCCATGGAGCCCGAGTGAGTTTGACCAATGTTTGTTCCAGGTACAGTGAGACTTCCCTTCACTGTCACCTCGTGTAAGCACCTAAGGATTATGGAAACTAAGTACACCAACTTGCAGTCATCCCCTGAGCGGGTACAGTTGATAGTCTGATCCGAACGTATGGGTAGGATAACAAGTCTAAAATCAACTCGAGAGGCTCCCACACATAATCGTGGGTATACCCTCAAGTGACCCCCAATATATGATTTGACCACTACAAACAGTTGAACCACGAAGGGATAATCTCCGTAATTCTCCTGAATGCGACCTCATGTGTAACCCCTCTGTGAGAGGGGGATCCTAGAAAGGCTATACGACAATTGGATTTGACTCTCCCTATCTCAGGATGCTAATGTTTGTATTGGAAACTTTGGAGAGTTGTAATCATATCCTAATCCAAAGTGCTAATCCTAGTCTAATGTTGGTGGAAGATCGTAAAAACAAAATGTTCTAGATAAGTTTTAATTAGCGTTCATTTTGCAGTTGTTATTTACTCAAAGGGTGTATGATAATGAAATTGATGGTATGATGACTCAATTCCCAAAAATGCACAAGAAAATGATAAACAATCGTTTCTTTCGATAAATGGATATTAAAGGGAAAGAGAGAAAGTTCTTTTCACTATCAAACACTAAGATGCAACATCCTCATACAATTGTTTCTCAATCAAATCCAATGAAATGTTAAAACTTTCAGAAATACCTTCTAATATCCAAACCAATCATTGAAATATGTCCTTTTTCTTATATGTGAATGATAATCAGATGTGAAACTTCTAATGTCAATAAGACTTTAGGATTAAACAATCAAAAGCAAACCTCACACAAAACAAAAAATATACTCTCGTTGTGAATAAACAAGAAGGACAAAGATAACCAAATTTGCAAACAAGAACCAAAAAAACTCAAACAAAAGAGAAATGATGGAAAAATGACCTCAGAGATCAAATGAAAAGGATCACAGACCTTTGGATTTCCTCACAAAATTTTCCACTCAGTCGAATAAAGGAGAAGAAAACAACAAGTTAACTCTAGGTCAGCAAAGACAAAGAGTGACTTCAAGGCAAGGAAAGAAAATGTCAAATTCCCAAACAAGAAGAGATAAATACTTATAAAATAGGGTGTTGAAGGCCAATACCAAGATAGACTGAGAGTATGAGGCCCTAAGAAAATGCAAAAGGAAAAAACTGAACCCAGAAATTGAAAAACTACGGGGTTTTTCACTGAAAAATGGGGTAGCGCTATGGTGTAAGGGGTACTAGAGTGCTCCAACACTCTGTGTAATAACACCAGGGAGTGTTGGCACTCTGATAGTAAGGGTAGGGGAGCGCTCTGCTGCAAAATCTCAGAAAAATTCCCATAAACTCAAAAAATCAAAGAAATTCAATCAATCAGGGTGATCATGATGAAATAAAGAGGCAATGAAACAAATCTAAGAATAAAAAAGATAATATGGAGAAGGTCAAATGAGTGGGAAAAGGACCAAAACAAGATCTGGGAATGGAAACAAAAATCATAGCTCCTCCCCAGTGGAGTCGCCAATTTTTGTTGTAGGTGAATCCCCCTGCAGACAAGTGGATCCCCTCTTGGTCTCTAGACTCCTAAGGCCAAGACAAAAAAGTGATTAACATGGACATTGAATTCCTTTTATACCTAATCAAGCTAATAAATTAAAGAGAATGAGAAATATATGTACCTTATTAGCGACGTTTGTCCTTGCAAAGTCTTGGCTGAGCTTTGATCCTGAGCTCCCTAATAGGTCCTGTACGAAAAAAAAAAGATACAATGGAATTCCTACTATACTGAGATTAGCTCAAATATAGATCCATATACTGCAGAAAAACTCATATGGAACAAACATAAGTTTGAAAGAAACAGGCCAAGCATTGATTATTAATGAGAACAAGTAAAAGTACTTACAATCCTTTGATGAAGGTGCAACGACTTCTTCCAATTCTCCTTGTCCAACTCCTTTGCTCAAGTAATATACACTGATTGCTCTAATGACATCTCACTTATGAGATCATAAGTGTCACATCTCTAATCTCTTCTGTTCATACCACTTACAGGCTCATAAGTTTGGTATCAATCTCTAGTCTCTTCCTCATGTACCTTTCACCATGAGAAGGCCTCCTTATATAACCTTGGAGAGGTCCAACCACTTGAGAGATCTTTGGGATAAGTTGAGGATTCCTCTCCTTCATTTGAGGATCTTCCCTAAGATCATTCCTTCACCATCTATTCGAATCCAACCACCTTTAGGAATTGAGGGATTCTTCCCTGATTTGCCTCAACAAACCCAAAACTTTCTCAAAAAAGGATAGCGCTCCCCCAAAAGGGTGCACAGGGTGCTCAAAAAATGCCCCAAAGAGGCTCAGGGAGCGCCAACACTCCCTGACATTGGGTAGGGGAGCACTCTTCTCCAAAATCCATTTTTTAGGTGTTCTTTCAATGGAAAAAAGTTTGTACTCCCTATCAAGTGATCTCTCTTCTTCAAAACTAGTCTTTGAGGTGTCTTAAGTGTCTTTATGATGTCGTTAGAGGCACAACATAGGCAATATGGAAGTATTATGTTTGTGACACTTGCAACACTTGTGGTCAATATACAACACTTGCGGACAAGATGTGACACTTACAACACTTGTAATGACGACACTTGCAACACTATTGAAGTGAGTAATTTTGAGGTGTAAAAATTCATCTTCCTTGTTTCCTCATCATGAATTTCATGGGACACATTTTCACTTTTAGGTGTCCTCTCTATTAGGAAATTTTTCATTCCTTCCATGATCTCCCTTTTTAAACCATCCATCCTAGTATCCATTATCGCCTCCAATTTAGCTTCAGTTGAATCCATCATCCCTTGTAGTTCATCTTTTGTCACTGTATTATTTTGTAATTCATTTATGTCCCTACGCATTTTTTCACCTTCATCAAGAGTCCAGGTAAGACTTTCTGGAGGCTTATTTGGTGTATAAGTTCCCTTTTTGGGTGGTATGTTGGCCAAGTATCACTTTTGAACCTTAATTTTGAGGTGGTTCTGCTAGACAATCTTTCTTCTGCTGTATCTCGAAAGTTTCGGCCCTTCTGGGTATGAAAATTTATTTTTTATAGTTCTATGATATTTCTTCTCTGCAATGCCATAGGTCTGGTCAAAATTTTATGTGCCAAGTGGAATTTACGATAACTTCCCCGCAACTTGCTGATTTTTGGCCTTTCTAGGAGATCTCACTTGTATAGTGTGCCCCACACAAAATAATTGATATACAATTCTAAAACTCGTACCAGAAATACTACAGACTGTCCACTATCCAATGTAATATGTCTCACTCAATTTATATACTCTAGGAATAATTTATGATTATTTTATCTGGAACACCTTATTGAGACTAGTCAATAGGACTAGTCAGATACCCTATCTTCCACAGGGTGTATCTACAAATGTAAGATGACCCATAAGATGAAATTTCTACCACAAATACCTTACTAATTTTTGTGAATATACTCTAGAGTTCAAGGTCTGAAACGTTACAAAAAAAAAATTATAGCAAAAATTCCGCAATGTCTCAGTTCATGATGACTCCATAACTCTATCTTGCACAGGTTGTATCTCCGAAAGTATAAGGTCTCAGGAGATGAAATTTTAACCCAACATACCTTGCTCTGTCTAATAAATATCCTCCAAGCCATTCCTTCTGAAATGTTGTAGAAAAAAATTTGTAGCGAAAATTCCAAGGTGTCTTAGATGTAGCAATGAAACCCCAAGACCTTGAGCTCTGATACCATATGTTAAGAACCAAATATCAATATAGCATAGGAAAACCTTAGAATAAGTACTCAACTCCTTGAAAAAGAGAGAAATTCATATAATAATCCTCTTCAAGGGGTAAACCTCCTTATGCCCACATAAATTTACAATTACAAGATTATTCCAAATGAAAATGTCTCCTTGGTATATATAGGAGACTAGGAGGTATAATTAAAAATAATGGACTAAAACTGACATAAATAAAATAAAATTACTAATGTAATATGCCCCAATTAAGGGGTAATGATCCATTATTTAGGGATTAACAGGACATCTATCGTTTCAGAGTCCAGGTCTTCTACAAAATCACTCCATGGTCAAAGGTCTCCTTGTCTTCAAAGAGAAAAATCCCCCATGTGACTCTTGCATTCTTGGAAAACATAAGAGAACTAGTTTTCTACAATCCTCCACTCAAGCCAAACAACACTTAGAGCTGATTCACACTGGCCTATGTGGCCCTATGAAAATAGAGTCAATAGGTGGTAGCGTTTATTTTCTAACGTTTATTGATGAATTTAGCAGGAAAATTTGGATCTATTTTCTAAGACACGAGTCTGAAACTTTTGCAAAGTTCAAAGAATTCAAAGCTGAAGTTGAAAAACAGAGTGGAAAATATGTAAAATATCTCAGGTCAGATGGAGAAGGATAATACAACTCCAAATAATTTTCAAATTTCTGCAAATCACAAGGCATCATCATGCAAACTACAACCAGGTATACTCCACAACAAAATGGAGTGGTTGAAAGGAAAAATCAGACAATAATGAACATGGCAAGAAGCCTTCTCAAAGATAAATGTCTATCAATTACATTTTGGGATGAAGTAGTAGCATGCTCAACTTATCTTCTGAATAGATATCCAACCACTAGTCTCAAGATGAAGGTCCCTCAATAAGCATGGAGTGGGACAAAGATAAATGTTTCTCATCTTAGGACATTTGGATGCATATCATACGCTCACATACCATCCGAATTAAGGAAGAAAATGGATGATAGAAGTGAGAAATGCATCTTTACTGGCTACAATGAAACATCAAAATCATATAGGCTCTACAATCCAATATCAAAGAAATTGATTCTCAACAGAGATGTAAAATGTATGGAAAATCAATTATGGAACGAGTCTGAAAATTAGCCAATGGACAATCAAAATCCATTGCTTCCCATTCCTGAAAACATTTAAAATTCAGGACAACCGATACCTCAACCTGCCCTTCCAAGGCTCCAGGTACAAGGACAATACGAAATCTCTCAGGATAACTCAACTTCCAGCAGAAATTCATCCTCTGAACTTCAAAATCAGAGAACTCGAAGTTTGAGAGAAATCCATCAGCATTTGGATGACATTGAACAACACAATCTTTTTGCATTAATGTCATGCCACCATACATCTTTTAAGGAGGCAACTAAGGACCCACATTGTGTTCAATCCATGAAACAAGAGATTGGATCCATTGAGAATAAAAAGACATGGGATCTTGTTGATCTTCCCAAACACAAGAAAAGTATTGGTGTCAAGTGGGTTTACAAAACTAAACTCAATGAAAAGGGACAAATTGAAAAACACAAGACATGACTTGTTTCCAAAGGATTCTCACAACAACCAGGTATTGATTATGGTGAAACTTGTGTTCCGGTAGCAAGGTTGGACACTGTAAGGACTCTCTTATCCATATCCTCTCAACACAAATGGAAAGTATACCAGATGGATGTCAAGTCAACTTTCCTAAATGGTGTCTTAGAATAAGAGGTTTATGTGGATCAACCACCTAGATTTGAAGTCAGAGAGTAGCCAACCAAAGTGTATCGGTTGAAGAAAGCCTTGTATGGATTAAAGAAATCTCCAAGAGTGTGGTGAAACATAATGTATACTTACTTGATCAAGAGTGGTTTCAGCAGAAGCCAAAATGAGCCAACTCTTTACACCAAAACTGATCAACACGGTAAAATTTTGATTGTATGTTTATAGGTTGATGACATGATATATAACATAAATCTTGAGTTGACCAGTTTTAAGCATTCCATGTAGTTTGAGTTTGAGATGAGAGATCTTGGCATCATGAAATATTTCTTTGGGATCGAGGTTGACCAATCAACCAAAGGCATTTTCGTCTGTCATCAAAAGTATGCAACAAACATCATCAAAAGATTCTGCATGGAAGCCTGCAATCCAACAAAAACTCCTATACCCCTAGGCACAAAATTGAGAAAGAAAGATGAATTCCCTACAGTGGACTCTACCTTGTACAAAATCTTAGTAGACAGTTTTTTGTATCTTACAACAACTAGGCCTGATATTATGTATGCAACTAGTCTTGTTTCCAGGTTCATGGAATCCACCAAATATTCTCACTGGAAGACGAAGAAAAGGATTCTGAGATATGTTGTAGGAGACCTCAATTTTGGCTTATGGTACACTCAGTTCGAAGATAATCATCTTTCTGGTTACACTAGCAGTGATTTTGCAGGCAACCTAGATGATCGAAAAATCACCTCAGGACATGCTTTTTACCTAGCTACAAAACTGATTTCATGGGCATGAAAGAAGCATCCCATTGTATCAATATCTTCTGCAGAGGCAGAGTATGTCGTTTCTACCTCATATTCCAGTCAAGTTGTGTGGCTGAGAAGAATATTGAATGATATGTCACATACAGAAAAAAAAAACCAACTCCTATCTTCTGTGACAACACCTCAACAATTGCTTTATCCAAAAATCACGTGTTTTACAAGAAAAGCAAGCATATTGACACTCGTTTTCACTTCATACGTGAGCTAGTCAATAATGGTGACATAGCACTTAAATTTTTTGGCTCTCTAGATCAACTCGTAGATATTTTTACAAAGACACTAGGAAAATCCGTTTTTGATTTTCAGAGACATCACTTGGGCATTGTCAATGATGATGTTTGTAGTTGTTGAGTTTAAGAGGGAGTGTTAAATATATCTGTAACCTCAACAACATGTGAATGTACACTGCCAACTGTCCTGGCCAACTTTACGAGTTAGTTAGGATCTCTTGTTCTGTTTCTTGATTTGCTCGAGCCTATTTTTCTCAACCCTTTTTCCCTTAATGAATACACTCAATGTTACGTGCTCTGCTCATTCATGTTATTCCCATTTCGTCTTCTCTGTATTATCTTCTTTGCTTCTCATTTTGTCACCAGATCGATGGGGAAAAAATTACATTTACTATCAAATGTTTGGGAGTTTTCAAAGTGAATGAGGGTTGGTTATATTAGACATCCACCAAAAGGATCTCCTGCTCTGTGGCTCCCTTTCCAACCTCCGAAGCCTGCAAACCATTAATATATGAAAGAATGTCCTCGGTGGGATTTATGACAGGGGATGTGAAGACCAATTCTTCAAATAATGTGTCTTTAGAGTAGTCGACAAGTGGAAAATACCCATCCATCCCACCTAGCTCACATGGAAATGCACATAAATTTTCTTAATCAAAAGACAAATCAAATTATACCCTTAAACACTGTAAAATAGGAAATTTGAACTCTAGAATTTTTTTTATTTCAAAACTAGCACTCAGAAATATCTCTTAGATCAACACAAGCTACCTTCCTAATATATCATCGAATAGTCAAAACCAACAAATTGTAAGACTAGATGCACAAAACTAAAAAATCCAAATAGACTGAATTAGACAGGGAAAACATGTACAAAATATGATTGTTGAGAAGTACAAAAGGAGAGTAAGATTTTTTCCTGAAAGTTTACCAATGTTATCAAAATTGGACTAGTCACCAAATTGATGGATTCCTCAAAACTGAAAATTAGTTGAAATTGGACTAGAACTAGAAAAAAAATTGGATGATCAAAAAATACATCAAATATTGAAATTTTGATTATATATATATATGGGCATCCCTGTGAATTCAAATCATTAGACACAAATCTGTAAGGGTGCACATAACCAAAATAACATCTAGTGATATATATATATATATATATATATATATATATATATATAAACAAGAGGCTCTAAATGGCTTCGAGAGTCCAAAAAAATCATGTTACAACAAATAACTACATATCATCAAAATCATTTCCTATATTAAATGTGAGTTCCATACCCTCATACAAGATAGAATATAGTGGAATCATCACAATCCTTCTGTTAGCACTAGAATTCACCTCTGGATTATGTCAGAGGTAGGCCTGATACCCATCAGTTTGTATGTCACAGTAAATAGTGTAAAGGGTAGTCTAATGGATGCAGTCTCAAGATTATATCGCTTTAACTAAGAATCTTGGGCCATGTAATGCATAGGTAAGTGAGGTCCCTATCTAACTTCAATCATTAAGTTGTAATAAAAGGGTGAGTAGGGGGAAGAACTAGTGAGGAGATGTAAGGGCCTGCTATGGACATCCGGTCTTCCAACAACCTAAGGAAGAAAAGCTTCAAGAACAAGATCCTCTTGGACCCAAAGCTTCAAACACTAAGATATGTCTAAACGACACAGTTACAACAACACGATGATCAAACCTACATCATAATTCTATTGTAATAGCTCGACTGGATCCTCTAATTCCGAGCTACTTAGTATAAGAGGGGAAAAGATAACACGAAAAACTGATTGAAACTGGTGAAAATATTGCAGTGATCAAACCTTCATCACAACAACATCACAACCCTTGACTGGATCCTCCAATTCTGAGTGTCTTAACACAATGTTTACGAAGAGATGGAAAGAATATGACTTTCATTAAACAAGAAGTCTCAAATACATGTACATAACCAAAGAACCAGAGGCCTTGTTAAAACTTTACAAGCAGGAGCCTAGCTCTACCATCGATCGTTACAAAATATCAAAATTGAGTATTTATACTCAAAGCAAAAATCACATAAGCATAATCGAGAAGCTACATTGAAGGCATTACGTGTACATTCTTCCTGTCGAACTGTGCATACAGTCTCTGCCTAGACGTGAACCTCTATCGGATGCAAGAAGACTTTAGAACGGACCTGCTGATGAGATGACTAACTGGCGGTCCTTTCCCGCGCTTTCTACTTATAGAAGAAATGATGTTCAACCACCACCAACCACCTTCATCACTTCTTCATTGCGATTGGGGAAGGCTCAAGTCATCTCTGCACCTGTAAGACGTGGTAGCCTCAACATTCGCTGCCTGAATTTGAGCTGGATGCTTACGAGGAAGACTGATGATAGATGTGGCTGCTGACAAAGTGATTGGTGCACTCGGTATGGAGTAGCGGGTGGGAGATGGCTAGGTGGATAGTTGTGGATGGACGAGGAAACTGAGGATAGAGTGGGGGCCACAAAAGAGGGAGATGAGGTGTAATGGGATGGAGGTGATGTGGAGCGAGGTGCCACATGTGGCTGGAGACGAGGAAGGGATAGGTACCGACAGGATGGTGACTGGAAGACAGATGGAGAGAGCGGAAGGGATGAGGGGCGACCACTTGTTGGCCCAGGATAGGACACTATGTGCACATGTGCATATTGGGGTTGTGAAAAGTGGTTTGGAGCCTTCCCACTTTTGGGCCCGATGTGTGTCTTTGGTTGACACATAGCACCTTCATAGACCACAAATGTTTTTCCGAGCCCGCTCTACCTTTTTTATTCTGTGCGCATGTTGAGGCCCCAATATGGACACCAACCGTTGATCTGGGGTGCTCAGCTCTCGATCGTCCAGATCTGCGTGTGCCTTATCATGTCACACCAAAACGTCTCATCACTCCTCCGACTTAGGATATAATCCATAATGTGTTTTTTTTTTCCATTTTCTTTCATTCCTTCACCGAGGAACCAACTTCTTAGGAGAAAACCCCCCCCTACAAATAAATGTGATAACACCTTCCAATCCTGAAAACTAATCAATCCGTTCAATTTTGAATGGGATCTAAAATTCTATAATCTCCATATGAAATCCAATGAGGTTGAAACCATTCTCAAACATCCTGAAATACTAAAAATTGTCTAAGTCCACTGAATTTTGAATGAGATCTAAAATTTTATCTTGTCCATATGAAATCCAATGCGTTTTCTCATGTATATAGAAAGTAAGGGTGCACATAACCAAAATAACATAGACTGCAATACATATATGAACCAAACTACATAAACAAGAGGCTCTAAATGGCTTCTAGAGTCCAAAAAAAATTAGGTTACAACAAACAACTACATATGATCAAAATCATTGCCTATATTAAACCGTGAGTTCCATATAAGATACAAGATAGAATATAGTGGAATTGTAGCAATCATGCCAAGCCTAAATACAAGATAGAATATAGTGGAATTGTAGCAATCATGCCAAGCCTAAATACAAGATAGAATATAGTGGAATTGTAGCAATCATGCCAATCCTAAAATCTATTAAGTCTGTTAAATTTTGAATGGGATCTAAAATTCTATATTCTCCATATGAAATCCAACTATGTTAAAACCACTTTCAAATCCACTAAATTTTGAAAGGATCTAAAATTCTACCTTCTCCATATGAAATCCAATGAGGTTGGAACCACTCACAAACATCAAACCATTAATAATAATTTTAAAATTTTAAGTAAAACCATAAAAAATAAAAGATAAAGGAGAATGTACCATTAATTACTAGGGTTCTACTTTTTTATTGTTTTTTTTTTCATCCAAATCCCACATATAGATTGGCTAAGGCATTTAAGGCCCGTTCCTACATAACCTACAAACCAGTCGATTCAATACAGAACCAATCATTTCCAATATTTGAACTCGTCAACTCCTATAAACCAATCGAACCAATGGGTTTTTGCAAAACTGGTTCAGTTCTCATAAAACTACCTGAAACATAGCATTTTTTGATAACCTAAACTATTACGATAACAACCAATCCCTTCAAAACCCTCTTGGTAGTTTGACATATTAGTAGGCCAACTCTTTATGGTCAACATGGATGTTAACCACAATAGACGCTTAAATTAAACTAAAATAGCTCTCCCTCTCACCCACGGGTTCACGATACTCCCTGCTTGGTAGGGACTAACAATATTCAAGATAATAATTCAAAATAGTTCAAAAGTTTTACTTCATTCTCTATAAAGTAGAGCGACATCCATCGGCAGACTAGAATGCTCAGAAATATACATGGCTTATCGAAATGCAATATAATCCATTGTTATCACAGTGTACTATACTAACCATTTTTCATTTGGGTTTATCGATGCTGTTTACTTTGGGTTCACCATTGTACACAAATAACCTGTTTCACATGCCAATATTTCAATTATATTACCATTTTTCATTGGGTTTATAACTGTTGTTTAATCTGGTTCCACCATTGTATACAAATAACCTGTTTCATATTCCAATATTCCAATTATATTGTACTTGTTTCATATGCCAATATTTCTCTAATATTACTATTACTGATGTTTAATCTGGGTCGACCATTGTATCAGATGCCAATATGAAATGTCTTGAAAATAGATGATGAATGCCTTACAGAGCGTGAAAATAGAGTGGTGACTTCTTGGGTTAAAGAGCTTGAAAACCTAATGGTGGCTACCTCCATGAACATGAATTCATTATGTTATTAAACTAAAGCCAGCAATCGTAGAATTTCACAGGACGAAATGGACAATTTGACATTCTTAAATTTTCCATGTTTATCTAAGAAATTTAAAAACAAATTATATTAAACACCATCAAAAATTGGATCTACCCAACAAGAATTTTCAATGTGATGCCATCATTCAAGGCCATGTAAAACATGTAAATCCTTTGTATAAAAATTTATGGTAAGAGACAACAATTCAGGATTATCTTAGACATCCTGGTATGTATACATTTCTATGAGGCATATTTTGGTTGAGGCTGAGGCCCAGGGTGATTATCTAAATATCACTTTCTGCTAATCCTAAAGTGGTCTTGCTGAAGTCATTGTACTTATAACTGGACTCCATCGGTTCATCTTGGTGAGGATTTAGAAAATTTGACAGCCTCTTAATTTAACATTTGTCAGTCCATTTATCTGTGCACACAAGAAAATAATCATAAGAAATGAAATGGAATTACAAGAAGAAATTTGTATTGAAGTAAATATGAAAGTGGTGTTGCTGAAGTTATCATACTTATAAGGGCTCAACCGGTTCCGCTGGTGAGGATTTATTGAGATTTTTCTAACCTCTCATTTAAAATTTTCAAGCCCATGTATCTATGCACACAACATGAAAATAACATAAAAAAATGAATCGAATTACAATAAATAATTATTGAAGCAAGTGAATTGTTAAAACACTGAACAAACACTGGAAAAACTATTAGAGGAGTTAATATTAATCCAGTTACCTTCCCAACATCATTACAGTGGCTTGAGGATTACTTCTAGAAGATCTCTTAAAGGTTGATCCATCAATCACCCAAAGAGAATCAATTCCCAGAACTTGATATATATCATTGACTACACTGTCCACTTGAAAACCACCGTGATAGTGCCATGAGGTAGAGAATTTCATCCGGCAGAATATTTCCAATGCCTTGTCGTCACTTGTATTTACAGGGAGAAGACAAAATGCCTTGTAAAAAAACTTGGGGGAATTGTTTCCTGAACCCTTTTTATGATTCTCAGCCCTTCCACACAATTCTCTACATCCCATGGATGGGAAAAATAATTGAATCTGATGTAAGGATCTTCCTTAAAATCCCGAGACCTAAGATAGAGCTCCCCCTTGGATAGAGGCCCAGCAAAGAACTCAAAAATTCTGACCACATTGATACCAAAGAGACGATTAAATGTATATCTATCTATCCCTTCTTGATTGTAAGTGAATGGATTGTGAAATGAAATAGTATGATTCGATAAAGCTTCCCCGATTTATGCCTACAATTCGAGGTAATGAATATTCAAGGAGTCGAGGATAGAGAAATGTGATCCCAACTTTTGGGTTATTAGCCATTCCTTGTCCAACACCAAGCAAATATATAACCACGAGGATGCCTAAATATTCCATGTGCTCACGTGGATCGATTTCGCTAAGGAGAAGTAGTTGAGGACTCCCAAGAGAACCACAAAAAATTATGGCCTCGCTTCCATTGCCCGAATTTAATAGAGCCATATGAGATGCTCCAACACTGTCTTCATACTCCACTGCATAAGCCTTGGGTTTTAACGTAGTTCATTATCATGTTGTTCCTCAAAAAGTTATAGAAATGAATTATTGAAAAACACAATTTCTATCAAGAAGATGCAATACTACTATAAAGACTCGAATATTTGCGAGAAGAAAATGCACCTACCTTGTTCTTTATCATTCTTATTGGAGAGGATCTGGGAGACCTTTGCCCGTATCAAAATTCTAATATTGTTGAAGTTTGCGTGCTCCAGAAGATCGGCTAAGGAATGGCATAATCCTCTTCTATCAAAAGTGGTGCCCCCCAACTTTAGTTCCTTCAATATGGTCCAATATATACCCATTATAAGGATATGCTCCAGCTTAGAGAAGGCCATCATTAAAGGTCCTTTTCCATTTTTTGAAAGTAGGACGAAATACCACAGAGTCCTCCACCCATTGGTAGCATTGATGAACAAGGGACTCCTCCCACCCTAAATATCGTATATATGATAATCCTACTCTGGAGTAGAAGCCAACGCTTATCGTGTTGCTTCCACCGAGAACTATTCCTCTCTCATTATCGACACCATCCTCATAATTGAAGCTCTTTGCGGGATCATCATTGGGTGTCGTATTAAGGACATTATAAATGAATCCTCATTCTCGACGGGTGATTGGCAGGGTATGGCCCAACCCACCCTATTTCAGTAACAATACTGTGAAATTTTAAGATACTGTGGCTGCCAATGGGCAACGTCTTGTTCCCCTTCCCACAATGATGTAGTCGTATAACTGCATAGTTGACATCGAAGTAGTGTACGAGCAGACAGACACATAAGATGGATCCTCTGCATTGCAAGTCAAACAAGAATCCTCTGCATTGCAAATCAAAGAAGAATAAAGAACCAGATCAAGATCAAGAAAAATAAAAGGAAAAGGAACGTTGAATATTGTTCTCTATCTACCTGCTAAGGTGATATTGTTCCCCATAAGGATGTGGAAGATGAGAAAAACAGAGCAAAGGCACTGTCCATTGTATTAATGAAATGAAGTTTGCAGATGGAATGGTTGTTCGTAGTTCACAGTTGTTCGTTAGCCCGAATTTCTTCACCCACAACAACCAAAATTGAAAGAATGAGAATATCAACGAAGTCTCAGAAAAGGACAGGTTAAATAGAGAATGGTGGCTTGACATTAACTGACTTAGATAGTCGTTAGGACATTCCAAGCTTGAAAATATAATAAACTTCATTATCACGCAAAAAAACCTATTCCATAGAATCATTAAGAATGAACTACATTCATTTAAACATGAAGTGAGATTGGAACTTTCTAGCTCAAGATTTAGAAGGTGATCATGGGGTTTAATCATAGCATGGAATAATCCTCTTAGGTTGAGAAATTCTGATGTTTTTTCAGTGAAGTATGGATTGAAATTTACTTTTTGGAATTCGTAAATATATTTTAGATTTTTAATGTATATGGACGCGATGTCTATAGGAATAAATTTAGGAGGGTTTATAGGAAGGAATTTAAGAGGTTTTATGGAAACAACTTCCTTATAAAAAGAAAGGTATGTGATAGTAGGTGGAGATTTCAATTTTATTCTAAAAATATAAGTGTGGAGGTTTAATGGAAAGATTTATAACCTAGCTGAATTCTTTTATAATAAAATTGAATAAAAAAAATTGTTACATGTGGAACCAACAAAAATCTCTCCTACATCTAACTAATAATTTTAGATTAAGGGAGGAAAGGGCCTTGAAAAGAATTGATAGGTACCTAGTAAATGAAACTATTATAGCTAAGATAGATAGGGTTAGATCTTGGGTTTGAATTGAGGGAAGTTTAGATCATTCCCCCATTTTCCTACAAATGGAAATCCCAAGGATAGCTTGGTTTAGAAGGAAATTTGGTAGTGGAATGGAATGGTTACACACATAAATTATCCAACAATGTTATTTTATGAAACAAGGAGAGGATGTATTAGCGTGGTCTAGGAATCTTATTAATGGAACTTATATAGTGAGGTTGGGATACTCCTCAATGTTTATAGAAGACATTCAAGGTGTTCTCAGATGTTACTATGAAAGCCTATGGAAAATCAAAGAACCAATCAAAGAAACAATTTTCTTTTGGTTGGCATTAGAAAATAAATATGTTAGCTAAGAATTTTTGTAGAGGAGGTCTTAGCAAGAACCAAGTACATATTTTTTTATAGAGAAAGAGAGATAGAAGAATTTTGTTATCACTTTCTTGTTCCTTGTCACTTCTCTAGAGAAGCATGATTTATATTTAGAACCTTGACTAGTAGGGTTGGCACATGGAAGGGCAATACATTGTCTAAGACTTTTAAATCTTGATTTGAAGATATAGTGGTAAAGGATTTCATAGCCTACCTATATTGGTAAGCTGAGAAATATGGAAGTCTACTAAGCAACAATATGATTATCCAAGATTAATTTTTTTTGTTTTTTAGGTCTTCTTAAACATAAGATATATCTTTCAAGATATCAAGATCCCTATAAACCAAAATATCATTAGACAAGTGGAACCTATGATTATTGATGAGTCATCCGAATGGGATTTCTTTGATGGAGATTCCCAAGGAAACCCTTATTTGTATGGAGTAGAAGGAGTAATTTTCTTAAAGGCCTCTCATCATCTTGATTTGTTAGTTGGATTGGGTTGTGGAACAAATAATTGGGCAAAACTAAGAACCCTAGTTGCATTGTTGAGGATGACAATGGAATTGGTAGTGGAGAAGCTACAAGTTCACGGTTATTCTAAACTGATAAAAGATTAGGTACTTAAATCTTCTCTTTTTTGAACATTAGTCTACAAGCTTGTATGAATTAGGTGAGACAATGGAGTGGATATAGCATTGGTTTCTTTCAAACATGTATCTAGGGATCTAAATACTTTGGGAATAAATGGTTGAAGGATGGCATTGTTTTATAAACTAGAATACTAAATTTAACATAGTTTACGGAGGGAGAAAAAATTGTTCATCCTCCTCACATATTTCAATGATGTAGCTGCTGCAATTTAGGTTTTTATTCTTTTCTTTTAGCATGTATTTTCTTGTATTAACATTGTGGTCTTTAGATTAAGAGAGTAAAGTACTCTATTGATGATACTCTTTGGATAAGTATAGTAGGTAGTAATCAAGTATATGTATAGATATTTACCCCATGGGGTTGTAGCTCCCATATGACTATTTTTTAATGTACTAGTATCATTTCCATCTTAGAAATAAAATATCACATCTTTTTCCTTGGGACAAGAAAAATAGTCAGAGCAGTAAAGGCAAGTTAAGGTTGTTTGGGTAGCGTTACTTGGCAAGGGTCGGTGGTCAGGGACATTACAGAGAGGAATAGTGAGAGGAAGGGAAATAGAGAGGGAGACATAGAAGGGGGGGTAGAGAGAGAGAGTGACATGAAGGGGGGGATACAAAGGGACACAGAGAGGGGAAATATAGAGAGAAAGAGGGAAAGAGAGAGAGTGAAACTAAGACTAATAATGAGAAGAGAGAGAACGGGTTGGATATAGGTGGAAGAGAGATGGGGGTGAAATAGAGGAGGGAGGGACAAAGGGGCAGAGAGAGAGAGAGAGAAGGGGGGAGTAGGTGTGAGAGTTTGAGGCATGTCAAGGAATGGTTTAGGTCTAGGTATTTCCATGCCTTGTGATGTCTAAGTCTTTCCATGTCTAGGTCTTACCATGTATAGGAGTGTGAGGGAGAGAGAGGGAAAAAGAGATGGGGGGTAGAGAGGGAGAGTGCGAGGGATATAGAGAGGGTGGTGTAGATGTAGGGGGGAGATAGAGACAGAGGTAGGGATGGGGGAATGACAAAGAACACATAAATTATAATACCATGTGTGCACTCTTAGGAATTCATGCTCGTTCCTATAGTGTGTGGGTGCTATTAGGAACATGTGCATGTTCCTAGAATGCGTGTGCACTCTTAAGAACACATGTGTGTTCTTTTGAATCAAATTATTTTGGGGCCGGTTTCACAACATGTATGTTGACTTGGTTTCCTTAGATTTAGGTTTGGGATGACAAACCTAGTGGTTCGGTCTGCAAATTGATAAAAGCCTCCATTTCTTTGAGCACCTCTCTATATCTCTGTCTTTGACGTTATTTTTTTATAGGATAAACAATTCAATTGTTGATGAAACTACAAACATAGATATAGTCGACAATGCAGATTCAAATTATATAATTTTTTTTAAAATTAATATTGTTTACTATTTTTAATCTATTTTTGTCTTTGCATATATCAAAATCCTAGAATACATACATCTCTTATTTCTACTATAAATTTTTGTTGGCTTAACAATTTCTCAAATGAGTTATATGTGGCACTAGAGGAGACCGATATCTATGATCTAAAAAAAAAATTGATCATGTTAAGACCCTCTTAGCCTACACGAAAAAAAGACATTGTAATTCAAGGGATATGTTGAATTTGATAATTTTAAAAAAAATATAAGATTGATATTATAAATTTCCAAAAAAATACACTACAGAAGAAAAATGGAATCTCTACAAGTATACAAGTTTTTGGAATGAAATTCCATCATTAAGGTACTCAACACCCTCATGAACAAAAACACATACCTTATATTTAGTTCAAAAAATAAGATAGCATTGTTAGAAAAACACGAATTTGACATAGTTATTCACAATTTATATGAATAAAAGTTGAATATTTGAAAAGCTAATTCAATTTCATATGTTTCATCTTCTTACACCATATTCAAATTCATTGTAAAAGTACCTTGAATAATCCCTCCAAGTTAACATATTGTTGTTTTTCCATATTTGCATTGCCACTAACGCGTCATGAGAGGCCATCATTAGCTTGCACTCACCCATACATAATTTTTGAAATGGGGTATCAATCATGTCAAAGTCAGTTCATCTTCTTATTCAATAATATTGGGTGTGTTTTATTGTTGGTGCCAAATGATGAGCTTGCGTCATTTATTGGAAGTCGAATGATGATAACATATTTTTATACTAAACAAGTTGTCATTCTGGAAAGTTAAAGGTTTCAAAATACCACCTATGAGCCAAATGCTTTATTTTGCTCTCCTTATTTTAAAGGAGGAAATTGTTTTGATGTGATTGTTCAACACCCTAAATGAACTACAATTGAACCCTTACCAAAGTTTATATTGTCAATTTCACTAGACCTTGAGGAATCTCTATTTTGTTAATGCATGATTGATGGTTTCAAGATATTTATTCTTTAAATAATTTTCAATGAAATC
>ML813096.1:48467-61076 GCA_009831015.1 Picea engelmannii
GTTAATTAAGGGTTTCATCAAGTCCAATCTTACCAAACTTTTGGACTTGTTTCCATTTAAAAATGTACACCCCATGTCATGAAAAATGCATCCAATAATCTCATGTCCTCAACATGGTATTTTTTAAGGATATAAATATTATATCTAAGTATAGTATTCAAGGCAACTATTTTTGTTTTAAAAAAAACATGCATATAGAAATGTATGCAAATATTCATTAAAAAACATATAATTTATTATTAAAAACTGCACATTTTGGGAGATATCATCAATTTAATCATATTTTATGTAAAAATAGGTGAATTTTTAAAAGGAAAATGATCAATTGGTGAAGATATGTATTTTTTATAAATGGAAAAAAATTACCAATTGACAAAAAATAACCCCTAAAATACCCTTSTCCTCAATCATTGAATCCAGGTCCAAACAAACAATGCTAATYAAAACATGAAYTAAGTGGTTATTGAGGATCATMTTGCCACTTAAGATTTKAGTAKCTCATATCTCCCTATGCATCCTAGTTAATTTTAAACACTAKCAAACAACTAGAACATAAAGATATGGTGTGAAAATATAYTCATCATGCCTAATAGATGAGAAATGGGGTAAAATGAATGTCATCCCTATGTAATAGACCTATGGAATTAGATCTGGTTAGACAATACACCATTAAAAGACCCTATTGTTTATTAATTTCCTTTACCATCTGAGTTATTGACCCAAGGTTCATGTCTTTCGGGTTTCCAACAAATCCTATAAAACTATCGGCCCTCCTGGTAAACCAGAAGGCAACACAGTGCACATAATGCACTGCGCAGTCTCACCCGAGATAGCTTTAAATGGGTGGTTGTAAGACTCAAGTATTTTCAGCCTAGGATTGAGTATGAGATAGGGGTTTATTATTCAGAGCCATAAACTACGAATTGTGATTGAAATATAGTATTACTCACGAGTGCGCATATATCCTTCACAATTTATTTCCCGAACAACACAATCGTATTCCATAACAATGTATTAACTCATTCAATAAGCATAACAATTAAATGCTAAAAGAAGACAAAGATATACATGCATTCATCACATTACATAGATATTACCGTGGTTCACCCCCTCCTAGGCTACGTCCACAAAGATTTGTCTCTAGGCTCTTTTATTATGATAGTTCTGCATCTCCAACACCCCACGCTTACAGTTCTCCTTAGATTGGTAAGATATATATAAGGTGAACTAGATCACACTAGGCTCCACATATTGCGATCTAATCCTCAGATCTCCCTTCTCTCCTTTGTTCTTAGCTCAACAACTTACAAAATTGGTTCGAAACAGTATTATATAACATATCAACTCATACATAACTATGTTGGAATACTACAAAAATTGAACTAACACAAAAGAGAACCGACCTCTATATGATACTTGTGTATCTATGTTTATATATATCGGTATATTTATCCATTTACAATCATATTACCAAAACCCTAACCCTACCGATGTTAGGTCTTCCTCCCATGTGTGTGTGTTGTTCTTCCTCCAACTGTCACTTTCCTTGTGCACACTTTCTTGCATGCGCACGTGTTGTTCTTCCTCCAATTGTTACTTCAGTTTTAGCACACTTTCCTTCCCATGATCATCCTTCTTTCCACTTCATCTTGGTGCCAACAAGCCCCCAACACTGACATGTGACTTGTCCTGAGTCACCTAATCCTTTTGAGCTTCCTCGATCTCCTTGGTGATCGTTTGGAACTTTTCCTTGAGCTCTGTTGGTTTTATAAGTGCGTGCGCAGTCTTTTCCTTGATGGTGTTCACTACCTTAAATTCAACTTCATCACTCATCAATTCTGCACATTCTGCTTGGGTCTGTGCTATCTGTTTTTTTATCTCCTTCTACCTGTGCGAGTGCTTCTACTACCCGTTCCTGCAATGGCTCTATTTGAGCCCGACGTTCATGTTTATGTGTTTGCACAGTGATAAGTTATTCCTGCATCTTCTTCATCTCTTGCGTCCCTTTGAATAATTCTGGGATTGGTATGGTCTTCTACCTCTGTTTGAGTTCTTGGATCGCTGCATTGATCCTTTCCTATTCCTTGTCCCAGTGTTGGACCTATGGATCCTCCTCCAACCTTGTCCAAAGTTATGTTGCTTTATTGAACAATTCAGCTGCTATACTAACATGTTATTCTATCTCCTACAACTGCGCTATTACTTCCTTCCTCCTTTGTTCCTTCACTGCTAGTGGAGTGGTTGGTGTGAGTTGTTCTTGGAGATTCTCGATCTCTTTCTGATATAGATCAATTTCCTGTGAAATTTGATCGATATTTTCTGCTATTGGGAGTTCATTTCCTTGTGGGGTTCTTGAGAGTTTCTCAAAAATTTCTCCCACTCTTCATTTCAGTTCATTCCTACATTCTTTTCCTCCTAAGATTCTAACTTGGCTTGCTCACAAACTTTTTCCAGTGCCTCCCACTTCTTTGTTGCTTGATGTATCTCAACTAAGTTTTTATGTGCACGAGACTGTACCTCATGGCCGACTCTAACCTACAATTTGTGTAGTTCCCTTGATGGAATATGTGTCAGGACCAACTAGATGTGGTCTAAATCCTTCAAGGGTGTCTTCCCCACAATTTCATCCATGCAAAACATGCTAGGTTTAATTTAAATTGTTGCGTTTGTGTGTGGCATGTTGTGGGTTGGGTCTCGTTCTTCTACCTCCACTATTTTCTCAGTCTGTATTGTCAAGAGCTCTATGCCTCTATTGCTACTTTCTTTCTATGCTTCCCAAAATTTCTTGAGGAGTTGTCCCATTTATGCCATCTCTTTTTGCAGTTTATCCCTGTGATGTGCTGCATGATTGAAATCTTCTGCTAGACAATCCTGGACCATTCTGGCGATCATTTCCCCATCATCCTTTGTGATCGTATAGTCTGATAGTGCTCGTTGTGTCTTTTATTTCTTGCGCATGCCTTCTGCTTGCATGGTTGGTCTCTTATTTTCCCCTGGCTCCTGTTTGATGGGAATTGGGGCAGTCTCCTGTGCTCCCTTAGCCTGTTTCTGTTGTCCGTTGGTCGATTGTGTAGTCTCTTTCTTCCCCTTCTGGGTCCCTATCTACTTTAACCCTTTGTCTGCCTGGGTCAACTTGCTTTGGCACATCCTTGGTTTCTTGGGCACTGGGATTTCCGTAGGCTGCGTTTCCACCTGTTCTGCCTCTCCTTTTGTTGTTGTTTTTTGTACTTCCCGGGTAATGGTTGGGATCCTCCATTCATTAGGCCATTCAATGATGACCATGTCGATATCACCTTCTGTGATGCAGTAGCGCATATGTAGCCACTATTGATTTGGATCCTGCCTTGGTTGTATCCACATTGTTTGGCATGTGGCCCGAAAGTTGGCCATATCCGCATATCGCACGACAACCTCTGATGTTATCCTCCATGATCAGTTGATAGCTTCCTATATGTCTCGTATGTATGCTTTGAATATGATTTTTTCCTCCCTCTTATGCGTGGCCTACGGCCCAAATCTCAGTAATAGGTATCTCGCTCCCGCTGGCTATGGTCTAGTACATAAAATTGCATACCCTAGTTCTCTCCATCCCATGAAGGCTATTAGGGTGATCAACCATGAGTAATGGAACTCTGTGCCTAGGTCCTACGCATCCTTGTAGTCCTCTTGAAATAAGTTCAATAAATATGGTACCCAACTCATAGAGGTGCTTTCTACGCACTTAGCTGCAACTGTAATGACTCCTGCTGGTACTTCATATTTGCGGCATTTTCTGAGCAATTTCCACACTAAGATATTTGTGCCCAATTGTGTAGTTGCGTTGTTGATTCATTTGATTATGATGCCCCTCGTTCCCCTAGCAGTGCCATATTTCCTTTTCATTTCTTATGCCAATGCTTTTTCCTTGGATTTCTCATCCAGAATCAACGCGAGATCCATACCTCGGATTGGTAATCCCATTATTTGTGCAATAAGCTCAATGGTTATGGGGACAGGTTTGTCCAACCATATATCCCCTCCATGTGTGACTGCTAACAACTTTTTGATGCATGTTGTCGCATACTGGCCTCTGCCAAAATTTGGTAGCTTCAACAGACCTAAGATTCTTGTTCTATCCATCCCAGCTGCTCGCTGGTGTGGCTGGTTGATCATTTCTCCAAGTTGGGTTATGCCGATGGTTTACATAAAGACCCACTGTGCAAGTTCCAGAAACTTGGTTTTGTCTGATACGTCATGGTCAGAATATCTTAGCTTCCTGACGTGACCCAATAGTTTCGTTTCTACCTGTACTCTAGTCGTTATGCATGGTAGAACAATTTATGCTGCCAGATTCTTGCAGGGTGAGATCGGTATTTGAACTGTGTCTTCCTACTGTGGTGGCTGGTTTGAATTTCCATCGACTTTTGGTTGTTCCCCCGTTATCCATTATGGCCAAGTCGTGGCACTTGCAGCGATCTCCTCTACTGGTCGACCTGAGATGGTCATTTGTGACTCGTCTATTTGCACTGCTGCTTCCAGATTTTGTGTCGTTTTGTTAACTTCTATGGCTGCTTCAGTTCTTTATGGTTGCACTCCCTATTGGTTTTCTGCTTCCTCGTACTGAGGTTCCTGTGTCGCTGCTGGCGTATCCACTTTCATGTCCTCTACTCATGGTTGTTGAATTTCTTCCAAAATTGGTGTAGGGTTCACCGGTAGCGTCTCTGGAGATGGGATCTCATCGATGTCGACAATCTCCATCTTCTGTTGTTCATTTTCTTTCAGTGGTCCTCGTGACCTAGTTTGAACCCTAGTCGGTCTGACTATGTGGCTTGCGTCTGATGGCTTTGGTGGTGCCATATTGGTGACTGTCGAATGTTTGCGGAGATTGAATATATTATGTGAGCTTTGTGGTCTTTCTTTGTTCATTCCGACTGATATTACTCTCTCTCTATGCTCCTTTCATGAATAGACTAGTTGCTCCCATGCTCATGTGTTGTATTGACTTGTCACGACGCTTGTCGAGGACTCTTCCTCCATTATGCGGTTAATGCATCATAACTGTGGGTTCAATGCATCTGTGACAATTTTTTACTTTCCATCATGCTTTCTTTGTCGTCTCCCATTGACATGTTTAATGTGATGTCCCATTAGTCCTTGTCGTGCTTTAATTCTGCTTAGTGTTGTCATGTCATCTTGTTTTTGCCGACTTTCCGTTTCCCGCTTGTTTTCCCTTTGCATGTAACCGTTATTTGTTCCTTTGTTGAACTTGTGTTTTGAACGTCATGTAGCCTTTCTACTTCTGACATGCAGCATGATTTTTAGTTTTGTTTCCTTTTTGTTCTTTTTTTTTTTTTTTAAACTGCGTGATGGGTGGTCGACTGTCCTTTTATAACTTCAGTCGACTCCCATTGATCATTCCTCTGAGGTCTGCGCCTTCTAAGTCTCTTAACTATACATATCCTTTGTATGTGACATATTTTACCTCGCATGGTCCTAACCAATGCATTCTAAGCTTCCCTGGGTGTTGAAATGATTTGTTGTCGTAGAGAAATACTAGATCTCCTTCCTTGAATGTTTTCTTCTTGATGTGTCGATCATGCCAAGCTTTGTCTCTTGATTTCTGCACTTGTTGATGGAATCCTTCCAAGATTCAGTCTTCCTCCATTGAAAATAACTGATCTAGTCTTTCCTGTACTGTGCCTCGTTCTATCATTTGTGTGATGGCTGCTATGCGTAAGCTGGGTATTAAAAATTTTAGTGGCACTATTGCTTCTTGGCCATAGACTAGTCTGAATGGTGTGTTCCCTGTCAAATTTTTTTATGTGGTCCTATACGCCCATAATACTGTTGGTACCTTGAGGTCCCAGTCGTATCTGTTGACGTTACAGATATTTGTCAGTGCGTTCTCTATAATTTTGTTGAAGGCTTCTACTGTGCCATTCGCCAGTAGGCTGTGGATGATACAGTGTGCTCTTTTGGTGATGAAATTCAAATTCCTCAATCATCGCATGGATGTTTTTGTTTATGAAGTGTGTGCCTTGGTCACTCATCAAAACTCTTGGGCACCCAAATGTAGTGATTACTTGTTCAAACAAGAAGTGTACAACTGTCTTTGTACTACAATATTTGACTGGTGTGGCTTCCGCCCATCTTGTTAGGTATTTCATCACAATGATAATGTATCTTTCCCTTGTCCTTTTGGATGGTGGGTTAATTGGTCCCATAAAGTATATTGCCCATTTTTCAAATGCTTGTAATGTTACTTGTGGTCATAGTGTAATCTCGTCCCTTCTATTGGGTTTTCCTACCCTTTGACAAACATCACATCTCTGACAGTACTCTTTCGAGTCACTGTGAATCGTTGACCACCATAGTCCTTCTCATAATACCTTCTGCATGGTACCTTTTCCTGCATAATTCCCTCCTACGATTCCCTTGTGGGATTATGCTAAAATCCTTGGTCGTTCATGCTCTAGCAYGTACCTTCACAAGATGTTATCTGCRCCCATCTTGTATAGATGTCCTGCAATCAATTGATAGTCGGTCGTGCAGACTACCAGATTCTTCTTCTGTGCGGTGGTGTATTCTTGCGACGCAGTACCTGTAGTCAAGTACTGAATGATATCTGCGAGGTACTCATCAACAATCTATATTGAGAATAACTATGCATCGGAAAGTTGTCATCTAAATTCATAGGTTCTTCTCCATTTGTGACCCTGGACAGGTGGTCAGGTCTTGCATTCAATTTTCCTGGTTTAACTGTTACTTCAAAATCAAATTCTTGAAATAACAGTAACCATCGAGAAATTCTCCCCCCCCAACAATGGCTTGTTGACTAGGTATTTCAGGGATGACTGATCTGTAAACATCTTAAAGTGTTTTTCCAATAGGTAATGTCTGAACTTCTGTAGTGCATAGACCATGGATAGGCCTTCTCTTTCTTTCATGTTATAATTATGTTATGAATCTGATAAATTTCTACTTGTGAATGCTATCGGGTGATCCAAGCCTCCTACTCCTAGTTGTGCCAAGATAGCTCCCAGTGGTATCGCTGATGCATCTACATGCACATGGAATGTCATTTCCCAATCTGGAAATACTAGTATTGGTGCAGTAACCATATTTTCCTTCAGGGTATCCAGACTGTGTTAACACTTGTCGTTCCAGTGATACTTTGTATCCTTCCTTAACAACTTTTCCATCAGTGTTGTGATCCCCGCATATCCTTTGATGAATTTCCTATAGTATCCTATGTTCCCTAACGTTGCTCTTAGCTGGGAGACTGTTTTTGGTGATGGTAAGTTAACAATGACTATGATCTTTTTTGGATCCATTAATAAGCCTTGTTTGCACACTATATGGCCCAATAATATCCAAAACAGTGTTCCAAATATGCATTTCTTGATGTTCAACGATATATGGCATTGTCTACATCTCTCTAAAATCAGTCGTAAAACTTCCACATGGTTTTTCAATAGACTATAAATTGTCCAGTCATCCAGGTATACTTCAAGAAACTTATGGATGAATTCCTTAAACGCTGCGATGACCACTCTGGAGAATATTGCGGGTGTATTTTTTAGTCCAAACGACATGATTGTGTACTGATAATATCCCCATTTCATTGCAAAGGTGGTCTTGTGTCTGTCCTCCTGTGCTATCTTAATATGTTGGTATCTTGAGAATCCATCAGTTAATGAGTAAGCTTCATGTCCCCCCACATTCTCTAATAGTTCATCTGTGAACGTTGTAGGGAATGGGTCGTGTAGGCATGCATAATTCAACTTCCTCAAGTCGATGCATATCCTAATCCCTCTTCCTTGTTTCTTGTCCTGTACTACCATCGGGCTTATTCATTTTGATTCCTCAACTGGTTCGATGATGCCGACTTCAAGCATTATGTCGATCTCATATTTAACTTTATGTTTATATATGGGGTTCAGTCTGTAGGTTTGATGTGTAATAGGTCTTGCTTCAGGTCTGAGTGGTATATTCATCTCTCCCAGTTCTCCAGCTATACCCTTCATTTCTATAAATGTTGTGGAAAAAAGGTCACTATATTCGAGCAACAATTATGTGATGCTTTCTACTGTTTTCTCATCCCAGTAGTCTCCAATGTTGGCCATTTTGGGCTGCTCAACTATCCAGATGTTAGTTTTCTTTACCTTGATTGGCACAGATATGACTTTTGATTCTATGGGTGGTCCTTCCACATCTCTTTCGCCTTCTACTTCTTCGATCTAGATATCATGTGGATGATCGTCATTTGGTGCTTCTTCGTGTACATGGTAGCAAGATAGTAGTTCCTTGACTATCCGTTTATTCTGTTGTTTCTCTTCTATGATAAATTATATTTCCGGTTCTTTGATGAATATTACTCCTATGGTTCATTTGAGGGTTGCATCTATGTCGGGGTTCTCGTGCTCGAATGAGAAAGTGATCATGAAGTTTTGTTGTAGTGTCCTCCATGTTGTAGTTCCTTTGTGCAGTTCGTAGTATGTATACCAGTTCACTGGTATGACCTCTAAAGTATGTATGAAGTGATGAGGTCATTCCTCCGATGGTATCATTTTCCACAGCGTTTTGCACTTCGCCAAGTGTTCCGTTGGGGACTCTTGTCCTTCGTATTTTTTTTGTTTGGTGTATTCCTATTCTGCATCGAACCTTATGCGCAGTAGTTGCTTACATTGATACCAGTCTGTGATGGTCTCTTTATGTGCACCCCACCATATTACGGGTGTGTCCTTGAGTGATAATTCAAGTGATAACATTTGATGGTTTTCTAATATTGTGTCTTCATATTGTGTCAAGAATTTTTCCAAATCATTTAGTCCGTTATAATTGGGTGGTTCTCTTATTTTTGTGCCTACCCATATTACTGTGGGGTCTATTCTTTCACATCTTCTCGTGGATACTTTGTGTAGTATCTGCTGCCAGTTTTCCAACCCAGTGTCTGAGTCTGTTGTACATGAAATAATGCTCCACCAACTGAGTACCCCGTCTGCATTTGGGTTGACGTAATCCTCATCGCGCGCAGTTGTTCTATACAACTGGTCGATCTCCTCTAAGTCTACGCAACTGGGTTTTACGAACCTCTCCCCTTCCGATGGATCTAGTAGTGCTATGACCCTGTATTCTCCAAATTCAAATGTCATTTTCCTATTTTTCAAATTGATTATGGCCTAGTTGTCAAACGCCCAATATAAACCAAGCAATTCTAGGTATGGTTTTGTGCCATCCACTATTTCAATGACTTCAAAGTCTGCTTTAGTGCACACTCCATCAAGATCTACTGTCACTCCTTTCAATCTACCTATTGGTAGGACTCTATGCTGGTTTGCTAGTTTCAATTGGACATTTGAGTATCCAAGTGTTGGCTCTCCCATACATTGCCATGTTTTCTTTGGTAATACATTCACTTCGGATCCTAGATCTAGTATGATATATCCCATATTGAAATCCCCAATATTGGCATTCAATCGAAATTCCCTGCTTGTTCTTCTTTTTGTGTGTAGGTGGTTAATGGTTTTTGGTTCTAGTTTTTCTTCCGTCTCACTGCTACATTTCTCTAGTATGTTTTGCAATATTTTCATAGATAAAGGATCAATTAATAATTTTATGCATGATTGCAACAAGCCTTTGATTGTACTTACTTGTCCCTTGGGCTGCATTTTGTTGGTATGGTATATCAATGGTGACATCTCGTATTCCGGGGCTTCCTTGCTTTGTTGTGCAGTTGACGCTATGTACTCTTGCTGAAATTCTTGTCGGGCTTATTTAAAGATCTCATTTTCCTTCTGCGCATCGAATTGCTTCTTGGGGTCAGTGTTCTTCCTTACCCATTGTTTCTGTGATGGTTCCTATCAAACTGCGTCGTTTCCTATTTTCATTCCTCCACGAGTGACTATGTCGATGTTTCATCCATCATCCCTTACTTCAACTAAAATCCACTGGACATTTTGATTGTTCTGGTTCTTCTTTTCCTAAATCTTTACTAGTAGTGTCAGAGATTCCTTTGTATTGTGGTCCAATGCATGACAATACACACAAGTTGTTGGCGGAAGTTGACATTCTTGTGCGTAATTTCTTGGTTGCTGACAATTGTGACATGTGACTGGTCCTCTACCATGTCCAAAACCTCCTTTGGTTCGTTCTCCTCCTCAGTTGCCTGCTCGATCACCTCTCAGCGCATTATACTGTGGTGCCTGATTGTAATGTGCAGTATTGTACTGGGGCTGTGACGGGTTATACTGCGGCTACACGTTATTGTAGGGTTGTTGTGTAGTATTATATTGCTGTTGTGCAGTGTTGTATAGAGTTGGGGCTTGATTGTACTATGGCGTTGCTTGTCCAGTCATCATTTCATCCTGTACCCTGTATGAATTTGATGTTCTCTCCCGCATCAGCTCCATAGTTTTACAATCTTTGTCGTCATGTCCCACTTACTTACAAAAGGTGCAATATGATTTCTTTGGAGCTGTATGGTATTTCTACATCGTCGTCCAGTGATAATGGTCATGACCCGGTTTCTTGTAGATTTCGCACCATAATCCTCCCTGTTGTAGCAGATTTGGTATACTTCTTGCCATGTACTGCATGAATGTTTGGCATTCGTTCTTGTGGTGTCTTTCCATCCTACATGTGGTGCACCAAACAACTTCTCGTTTGTCCTTGTTCTTATTCTAGTTCAGCTGAAATGTTAAATTCTTCAAGTCCTCCTTCAGTTCTTCGATAGTTGGGTCCATCTGATGGTAGTGGTTCTCTTCCAGTTGCAAGGTTTCCTGCAGAACCTTTGCCTACATCTGAAACTTCTGTTGTTGTAAGGGATATTTTAAGTGTGGGAGTAGTGAGTTGACAAACAGGTGCCAATGCTGCATCTCGGTCATAAGGTATTTTAGTTTTCCCTTTAGTCGCTTGAATCTCTAGTCAATCTCCCATACAGATTCTCCTAGTTTTTGTCTTATCTCAATCATCTCGTTCATGTACTAATCCTCTAAGCTCGTCTTATGGAACTCATTAATCAGTAGCTTCTTAATGTTTGCCAATGTCCTTGTCATCCCAGGGGCACTGTTTGTGTCTAGACTCATGTACCAGTCTAGTGCGTGGTCTCTTAGCATAATCACTAGTTACACAAGATTAGTATCTTCATCAGTGATCTACTTTGCTTCCCAGATCTTTTCACAAATGAAAAAATGCTTCTCATGGTCTTCTGTTGCTTCTCCTTGAAATTATGGTAATCTGATGGTGGGATCATGTCCTTGCATCCTGAATACTGAACTACTACCTCCTCTGCACGGTGTAGATACTTGACTAGTGTTGCCTGAACTAGCTCCTCCAGTTGTTGCTCCTTATGTAGGTGTACTTCCTGATGTCAAACTTCTTCCGAACTTTGGTTGTCTAAATGGTGGTGTTCTCTTTGGTGTATTAGTCGCACATGGGTTTATGGGTTCCACATTGAAATTAATATGGATATGATGGTTTCCTTCTCCTCCCATTGTTGGGCCTCTCGTCTTCCTCTCATATTTTGCACACAGGATTTCCTCAATCTGCTCCACAACCCGAAGATCCTCTACCTCTACCTCATCACTCACCAAGCCTTCCCTCGTGGGTACGACTCTCTTCTTGGTATTCATCTTTATTGGTAGGGTTCTCTGCTATGCATCATTTCTAATGATGCCAATATCCACTTGATATGGTCGTCATCCATCATGATCGGGTCCAAGGGTTCCTCCTTCTTTCCTTTATCCTTACCTCCTTCCATTTATCCTCTATCTGTCAATGTTTCCCCCCTTCCCCCATGCACATAGGGAAGTTTAGTTGTTTGATTCCATTTTCATTACACCTTTGTTGTATAGAAGTATCTTAATAGAAGTATACAAGGATTGAATATACCTTCCTTGAGGTCCACGTATAAATTCTTTCTCTGTTGTGTTGTATGACTTTGTTGTGTCAACTGCAAATTCTATGATGAAACCTGCCACAATAATGTTAAGCCAAAAGTCTACTGCGTGGGTGAATTTGTTGTTCACCTACTGTAACTGATCAATCTGTAACTTCTCACCTGAGATAGCTTTAAATGGGTGGTTGTAAGACTCAGGTGTTTACAGCCTAGGATTGAGTATGAGATAGGGGTTTAGTATTCATAGCCATAAACTACGAATTGTGATTGCAATCTACTATTAATCACGAGTGCACATATATCCTTCAAAATTTATTTCCCGAACAACACAATCGTATTCCATAACAATGTATTAACTCATTCAATAAGAATAACAATTAAATTCTAAAAGAAGACAAATATATACATGCATTCATCACATTACACAAATATTACCATGGTTCACCCCCTTTTGGGCTACGCCCACAAATATTTGTCTCTAGGCTCTTTTATTATGGTAGTTCTGCATCTCCAGCACCCCACGCTTATAGTTCTCCTCAGACTGGTAAGATCTATATAAGGTCAACTAGATCGCACTAGGCTCCACAGCCTGTGATCTAATCCTAAGATCTCCCTTCTCTCCTCTGTTCTTAGCTCAACAACTTACAAAATTGGTTTGGAACAATATTACATAACATATCAACTCATACATAACTATGATGGAATACTACAAAAACTAAACTAACACAAAA
>ML813096.1:62224-87036 GCA_009831015.1 Picea engelmannii
CAGTACTCTTTCGAGTCACTGTGAATCGTTGACCACCATAGTCCTTCTCATAATACCTTCTGCATGGTACCTTTTCCTGCATAATTCCCTCCTACGATTCCCTTGTGGGATTATGCTAAAATCCTTGGTCGTTCATGCTCTAGCATGTACCTTCACAAGATGTTATCTGCGCCCATCTTGTATAGATGTCCTGCAATCAATTGATAGTCGGTCGTGCAGACTACCAGATTCTTCTTCTGTGCGGTGGTGTATTCTTGCGACGCAGTACCTGTAGTCAAGTACTGAATGATATCTGCGAGGTACTCATCAACAATCTATATTGAGAATAACTATGCATCCAGAAAGTTGTCATCTAAATTCATAGGTTCTTCTCCATTTGTGACCCTGGACAGGTGGTCAGGTCTTGCATTCAGTTTTCCTGGTTTAACTGTTACTTCAAAATCAAATTCTTGAAATAACAGTAACCATCGAAAAATTACCCCCCCCCCAACACTGGCTTGTTGACCAGGTATTTCAGGGCTGACTGATCTGTAAACATCTTATAGTGTTTTTCCAATAGGTAATGTCTGAACTTCTGTAGTGCATAGACCATGGATAGGCCTTCTCTTTCTGTCATGTTATAATTATGTTATGAATCTGATAAATTTCTACTTGTGAATGCTATCGGGTGATCCAAGTCTCCTACTCCTGGTTGTACCAAGATAGCTCCTAGTGGTATCGCTGATGCATCTACATGCACATGGAATGTCATTTCCCAATCTGGAAATAATAGTATTGGTGCAGTAACCATATTTTCCTTCAGGGTATCCAGACTGTGTTAACACTCGTCGCTCCAGTGATACTTTGTATCCTTCCTTAACAAATTTTCCATCAGTGTTGTGATCCCCACATATCCTTTGATGAATTTCCTATAGTATCCTGTGTGCCCTAACGTTGCTCTTAGCTGGCAGACTGTTTTTGGTGATGGTAAGTTAACAATGCCTATGATCTTTTTCGGATCCATTAATAAGCCTTGTTTGCACACTATATGGCCCAATAGTATCCCAAACCGTGTTCCAAATATGCATTTCTTGATGTTCAACAATATCTGGCATTGTCTACATCTCTCTAAAATAAGTCGTAAAACTTCCACATGGTTTTTCAACAGACTATAAACTGTCCAGTCATCCAGGTATACTTCAAGAAACTTATGGATGAATTCCTTAAACGCTGCGATGACCACTCTGGAGAATATTGCGGGTGCATTTTTCAGTCCAAACGGCATGATTGTGTACTGATAATATCCCCATTTCATTGCAAAGGTGGTCTTGTGTCTGTCCTCTTGTGCTATCTTAATATGTTGGTATCCTGAGAATCCATCAGTTAATGAGTAAGCTTCATGTCCCCCCACATTCTCTAATAGTTCATCTGTGAACGTTGTAGGGAATGGGTCATGTAGGCATGCATAATTCAACTTCCTCAAGTCGATGCATATCCTAATCCCTCTTCCTTGTTTCTTGTCCTGTACTACCATCGGGCTTATTCATTCTGATTCCTCAACTGGTTCGATGATGCTGACTTCGAGCATTCTGTCGATCTCATATTTAAATTTATGTTTATATATGGGGTTCAGTCTGTAGGTTTGATGTGTAATAGGTCTTGCTTCAGGTATGAGTGGTATATTCATCTCTCCCATTTCTCCAGCTATACCCTTCATTTCTATAAATGTTGTGGGAAAAGGGTCACTATATTCGAGCAACAATTATGCGATGCTTTCTACTGTTTTCTCATCCCAGTAGTCTCCAATGTTGGCCATTTTGGGCCGCTCAACTATGCAGATGTTATTTTTCTTTACCTTGATTGGCGCAGATATGACTTTTGATTCTATGGGTGGTCCTTCCACATCTCTTTCGCCTTCTACTTCTTCGATCTGGATATCATGTGGATGATCGTCATTTGGTGCTTCTTCGTGTACATGGTAGCATGATAGTAGTTCCTTGACTGTCCATTTATTCTTTTGTTTCTCTTCTATGATAAATTATATTTCCGGTTCTTTGATGAATATTACTCCTATGGTTCATTTGAGGGTTGCATCTATGTCGGGGTTCTCGTGCTCGAATAAGAAAGTGATCATGAAGTTCTGTTGTAGTTTCCTCCATGTTGTAGTTCCTTTGTGCAGTTCCTAGTATGTATACCAGTTCACTGGTATGACCTCTAAAGTATGTATGAAGTGATGAGGCCATTCCTGCGGTGGTATCATTTTCCACAGTGTTTTGCACTTCGCCAAGTGTTCCGTTGGGAACTCTTGTCCTTCATATATTTTTTTTTGGTGTATTCCTATTATGCACCGAACCTTATGCACAGTAGTTGCTTACATTGATACCAGTCTGTGATGGTCTCTTTATGTGCACCCCACCATATTACGGGTGTGTCCTTGAGTGCTAATTCAAGTGATAACATTCGATGGTTTTCTAATATTGTGTCTTCATATTGTGTCAAGAATTTTTCCAAATCATTTAGTCCATTAAAATTGGGTGGTTCTCTTATTTCTGTGCCTACCCATATTACTGTGTGGTCTATTCTTTCACATCTTCTCGTGGATACTTCGTGTAGTCTCTGTTGCCAGTTTTCCAACCCAGTGTCTGAGTCTGTTGTACATGAAGTAATGCTCCACCAACTGAGTACCCCATCATCATTTGGGTTGACGTAATCCTCATCACGCATAGTTGTTTTGTACAACTGGTCGATCTCCTATAAGTCTACGCAAGTGGGTTTTATGAACCTCTCCCCTTCCGATGGATCTAGTGGTGCTATGACCCTGTATTCTCCAAATTCAAATGTCATTTTCCTATTTTTCAAATTGATTATGGCCTAGTTGTCAAACGCCCAATATAGACCAAGCAATTCTAGGTATGGTTTTGTGCCATCCACTATTTCAATGACTTCAAAGTTTGCTTTAGTGCACACTCCATCAAGATCTATTGTCACTCCTTTCAGTCTACCTATTGGTAGGACTCTATGCTGGTTTGCTAGTTTCAATTGGACATTTGAGTATCCAAGTGTTGGCTCTCCCATACATTGCTATGTTTTCTTTGGTAAAACATTCACTTCGGATCCTAGATCTAGTATGATATATCCCATGTTGAAATCCCCAATATTGGCATTCAATCGAAATCCCCTGCTTGTTCTTCTTTTTGTGTGTAGGTGGTTAATGGTTTTTGGTTCTAGTTTTTCTTCCGTCTCACTGCTACATTTCTCTAGTATGTTTTGCAATATTTTCACAGATAAAGGATCAATTAATAATTTTATGCATGATTGCAACAAGCCTTTGATTGTACTTACTTGTCCCTTGGGTTGCATTCTGTTGGTATGGTATATCAATGGTGACATCTCATATTCTGGGGCTTCCTTGCTTTGTTGTGCAGTTGACGCTATGTCCTCTTGCTGAAATTCTTGTCGGGCTTATTTAAGGATCCCCTTTTCCTTTTGCGCGTCGAATTGCTTCTTGGGGTCAGTTTTCTTCCTTACCCATTGTTTATGTGTTGGTTCCTGTCAAACTGCGTCGTTTCCTATTTTCATTCCTCCATGAGTGACTATGTTGATGTTTCATCCGTCATCTCTTGCTTCAACTAAAATCCACTGGACATTTTGATTGTTCTGGTTCTTCTTTTCCTGAATCTTTACTAGTAGTGTCAGAGATTCCTCTGTATCGTGGTCCAATGCATGACAATACACACAAGTTGTTAGCGGAAGTTGACATTCTTGTGCGTAATTTCCTGGTTGCTGACAATTGTGACATGTGACTGGTCCTCTACTGCATCCAAAACCTCCTTTGGTTCGTCCTCCTCCTCGGTCGCCTGCTCGGTCACCTCTCAGTGCATTATACTGTGGTGCCTGATTGTAATGTGTAGTATTGTACTGGGGCTATGTCAGGTTATACTGCGGCTACATGTTATTGTAGGGTTGTTGTGTAGTATTATATTGTTGTTGTGCAGTGTTGTATAGAGCTGGGGCTTGATTGTACTATGGTGTTGCTTGTCCAGTCATCATTTCAGCCTGTACCCTGTATGAATTTGATGTTCTCTCCCACATCAGCTCCATAGTTCTACAATCTTTGTCATCATGGACCACTTACTTACAAAAGGTGCAATATGATTTCTTTGGAACTGTATGGTATTTCTACATCATCGTCCAGTGATAATGGTCATGACCCGGTTTCTTGTAGATTTCACACCATAATCCTCCCTGTGGTAGAAGATTTGGTATACTTCTTGCCATGTACTGCGTGAATGTTTGGCATTCGTTCTTGTGGTGTCTTTCCATCCTACATGTGGTGCACCAAACAACTTCTCGTTTATCCTTGTTCTTATTCTGGTTCAGCTGAAATGTTAAATCCTTCAGTTCTTCGATAGTTGGGTCCATCTGATGGTAGTGGTTCTCTTCCAATTGCAAGGTTTCCTGCAGAACCTTTGCCTACATCTGAAAATTTTGTTGTTGTAAGGGATATTTTAAGTGTGGGTGTAGTGAGTTGAAAAACAGGTGCCAATGCTGCATCTCGGTCATAAGGTATTTTAGTTTTCCCTTTAGTCGCTTGAATCTCTAGTCAATATCCCATACAGATTCTCCTAGTTTTTGTCTTATCTCAATCATCTCGTTCATGTACTGATCCTCTAAGCTCGTCTTATGGAACTCATTAATCAGTAGCTTCTTAATGTCTGCCAATGTCCTTGTCATCCCAGGGGCACTGTTTGTGTCTAGACTCATGTACCAGTCTAGTGCGTGGTCTCTTAGCATAATCGCTAGCTGCACAAGATTAGTATCTTAATCAATGATTTGCTTTGCTTCCCAGATATTTTCACAAATGAACAAATGCTTCTCATGGTCTTTTGTTGCTTCTCCTTGAAATTCTGGTAATCTGATGGTGGGATCATGTCCTGCCATCCTGAATACTGAACTACTACCTCCTCTGCGCGGTGTAGATACTTGACTAGTGTTGCCTGAACTAGCTCCTCCAGTTGTTGCTCCTTATGTAGGTGTACTTCCTGATGTCAAACTTCTTCCGAACTTTGGTTGTCTAAACGGTGGTGTTCTCTTTGGTGTATTAGTCGCACATGGGTTTATGGGTTCCACATTGAAATTAATATGGATAGGATGGTTTCCTTCTCCTCCCATTGTTGGGCCTCTCGTCTTCCTCTCATATTTTTCACAGAGGATTTCTTCAATCTGCTCCACAACCTGAAGATCCTCTACCTCTTCCTCATCGCTCACCAAGCCTTCCCTCGTGGGTACGACTCTCTTCTTGGTATTCATCTTTATTGGTAGGGTTCTCCGCTATGCATCATTCCTAATGATGCCAATATCCACTTGATATGGTCATCATCCATCATGATCGGGTCCAAGGGTTCCTCCTCCTTCTTTCCTTTATCCTTACCTCCTTCCATTTATCCTCTCTCTGTCAGTGTTTCCCCCCTCCCCCCATGCACGTAGGGAAGTTTAGTTGTTTGATTCTATTGTCATTACACCTTTGTTGTATAGAAGTATCTTAATAGAAGTATACAAGGATTGAATGTACCTTCCTCGAGGTCCACATAGAAATTCTTTCTCTGTTGCACTGTATGAATTCGCTATGTCAACTGCAAATTCTGTGATGAAACCTGCCACAATAATGTCAAGCCAAAAGTCTACTGCGCGGGTGAATTTGTTGTTCACCTACTGTAACTGATCAATCTGTAAAATTCTCACCCGAGATAGCTTTAAATGGGTGGTTGTAAGACTCAGGTGTTTACAGCCTAGGATTGAGTATGAGATAGGGGTTTAGTATTCATAGCCATAAACTACGAATTGTGATTGCAATCTACTATTAATCACGAGTGCACATATATCCTTCAAAATTTATTTCCCGAACAACACAATCGTATTCCATAACAATGTATTAACTCATTCAATAAGAATAACAATTAAATTCTAAAAGAAGACAAATATATACATGCATTCATCACATTACACAAATATTACCATGGTTCACCCCCTTTTGGGCTACGCCCACAAATATTTGTCTCTAGGCTCTTTTATTATGGTAGTTCTGCATCTCCAGCACCCCAYGCTTATAGTTCTCCTCAGACTGGTAAGATCTATATAAGGTCAACTAGATCGCACTAGGCTCCACARCCTGTGATCTAATCCTAAGATCTCCCTTCTCTCCTCTGTTCTTAGCTCAACAACTTACAAAATTGGTTTGGAACAATATTACATAACATATCAACTCATACATAACTATGATGGAATACTACAAAAACTAAACTAACACAAAAGMGAACCGACCTCTATATGATACTTGTGTATCTATATTTATGTATACTAGGCTCTTCAGCCATTTACAATCGTATTACAAAAACACGAACCCTACCTACGTTAGGTCTTCCTCCCATGTGTGCGTGTTGTTATTCCTCCAACTGTCTATTTCCTTGTGCAAGATTTCTTGCATGCACACGTGTTGTTCTTCCTCTAGTTGTTACTTCAGTTTTTGCACACTTTCTTTCCCACAATCATCCTTGTTTCCACTTCGGCCTGGTGCCAAGAGACACCAATGTAGAAGCATCAAAAAACAAAGTGTGCACCATCTCCATAAATTTGGACCGATAGCTAATGAAAGTAGCATATCAAGGAATAATATATAATTAGATCAAGCTTCTTCACCATCATTTGTGGTATCATATATTATGTTTAACACACTAAGAATAAAGAAGCAACACAAAATAAAATGTTGTGTTTATGGATGATCTATCTTGTAGCAAGGATGATTCATATTGAAGAAGTAGGTTATTAATCATGTCAAAGAGAATTCACATTTTTGTGCCATTAGTTTGGTTGTGTTCTATTATTGGTGCTAAATGATGAGATTGTGTCATTTACTAGAGATCATGGTCATATCATGTTCATCTCATGAAGCACTAAATCATGATTTTTTTTGGAAACATAATTGTGAGTCGTCATTATTCTGTAAAACATACATATTTTGGAAGTGGGTCATTAATCATGTCAAAGATAATTCATCTACCTGCCATAAAAAATGGTTGTGTTCTATATTTTATGCCAAATGATGAGATTGTGTTTTTAACTAGAATAAAAGTGGTGATCGAAGGTGTCTATAATAAATGGATTATTTTTCTAGTAAGGTAAGAGTTTCAAAATACTATCCCCAAGACAAAGGAGTTCTTCTCCTCTCATTATTTTGCAGGAGGAATTTGTTGGGATGTGGTTGTCCAACACCCTTATAGCATTCTCTATGATGTGATATCCTCTCTTCCCTGACGAGGATGTGATCTCCTCTCTTCTAGATGAGAATTATGTGTCCGCAAAGATGATCTAATCCATTTTTCCCATTAGGATTTGATCTCTATAGCATGCGCGCGGACACCTATAGCATGTGATCCTATATCATCTCTTTCTTCACTTTCTTCAATAAGAATCTATTCTAATTATTTCTATATTGTGTGATTCCAAATTTCAAATTTCTATATTGTCACACCAAATGCAGGTCGCCTCCAATCCGAGACCAAATAACCGATACAACAACTTTTGAAGCCACACTACTGCACATGATGCCACATACTCAGCTTCAACCATATTGAGCACCACACATGACTACTTCCTGCATCTGGCGAAGCCTCCTACTCCTTACTATAGTACCCAATTGTAACAACCCCATCTTTACAACTACAATCAAAGCAAAAAGTGCATTTTTTTTTGTTTTTAGGCAGGAAGGCAACGACGACAAACAATTGAACCACACAACTGACGACGAACACCATGCACGTAGATCAGGAAAAATACAACAATGACTCAACCCAAGAGAAAGTCGAGCAACTGGGTGAAAACATGTGGAGATCAAGACAGATAGTAAAGACTACCCACCCGACACAAAATGACAACGCCTACAAGCTAAAGGACAACATCCACCATCCCGACACAATGGCCTCGACGAACAGTAACTAGAACCTCTATAGAATGAAAACCCAACTCATGAAGGCGTTACAACCCAACCACCAACAACGACTACGATGATCCACACCACCTACAACGGGAAGCACAGACTTCGACCAAGTCATCATTCTCCTCTATCCAATAGGGTGCGCCATGATACCCTCATTAGGAATCATGTCGTCCCCAGGTGATATGTGTGAAAATAACCCTGGCACACATAACCTATCTGGACCAAGGACTCTAGATAAATCCAACGCGCTCGGCGCTGAAATAACTGACAAGAAGACTAAACCCACACCCCCATGCAATAGGTTGGCAAGACGCAAGATGATGTCACTCAAAAGAAAAGTGCAAGCTAATACACGACTTCACCAACAAACCAAAACCATTAATTGTTAATAAAGATGTCTAAGTGTGAAGGAGTTAACTGTTACCAAGCTACTATGGTCATAAATGTTATCAAAAGGTGAACTAAGTTAGGCACAAAACAACATCAAGAAACATTGATTAACAAGTTTATCATTAAAAGGACTATTCAAGCACATAGTAACTGACCAATCTAATATTAAAAACACAACATTCTTCAAGTAACGACATACCCTTCCATTTAAAAGGGGGGTTTTATTAATTCCTTAATCAACTCATTTTTGCCTTTCTAAATCGAAACTAAACAAGGAAACCATAAACCCTGGAATGTAAAACTTCTAATGAAATTATCATTTAATCATAAATTAAGACTAGCCATTAATCGATAAGGATTCCCAATATTTAATCAAGGAATAATTTTTTCTAACTTCTAAGTTGAAAATACACTACCCAATATAATGTTATGAAGAATAGATTATCTACTAATTAGGAATTATAATTATCAATGTATGTATTAAGAGTATAACATCCCTAACTAATAATGATATCTGAAACTAAATCTCTCGATATATGATAATGATATCACCATTAATAATGATATTTATGTTGGCATCTTCACAGATCGAGTGTGCTTGTCATTGATGGTAAGATCAGAGTATACGTCGATGGCACAAGAACAACAGTGATATCAACAGAGCGATGTTGGCAGGGTTACAGGCAAAGTGTGCATGGAAAACACAACAGTGAAGACACAGAAGAGCAAGTTCTAAAGAGATAGCGCTTTGTGCATTACAGAAGCGCAGACGAGGTCAAAATCATCAGGATTCGCAGAAGGATCAAAGGTAGAGGCTTTTGGCACTTAGAAATTATTCCAAGTCAGGAGGAATGAAGCTCAGGAGGAGGAAAAGTGTGGGTCGTCGATCGTGGATCGAGGAGCACTGTGGGTCGTTAGATCAGATTCCAATGACCAGAGGAAGCGCAGATGAGGAGATTAGATCTCAGCCATTGATCTGAGTGCAAGGACTGACCATCATTCGATCCAGAAGAATGTGCACGACCTTTAAGTTCAAGGTGAAGTGGGCTTACAAAGTCCCGAAAGAAGGGGGACCGTTCGATTTGAAGGACACGTGGTAGCAGATGAGGAGTTTTGCAATTTCGGGAATATGGAGCACAAAAGAAGCTCTTTTCCAAAGTCGCGAAATGTGAAATTGCGATATCATCTGAGCCGTTGGATCGAGGACTAATCTGGGCCGTCAGATCTAGGAGGTGAATGTGGCAGACCACATCAGCAAGACACAGGTGGCAGACTATGTTATCAAGGACACGTGGCAAGAGATCAACATTTTGTTGACTGAAGGGTCAAAGGAAGGAGGTACTCTAACCTCCAAAGTCGCGAAACGTGAAATCGCGACATGATCTGAGTCGTTGGATCGAGGAGAGATATGGACTGTTGATTTTCCAAGGAGATGAGATGCGAAGTCGTGAAACGTGAAATCTCGATTTGATCACAGTCATTGATCGAGGAATAATTCTGTACTGTTAATCTGGCACAATGAAGAATGAAGTCAGAATTCGTGAAAGTGAGATTTGGACCGTTGGATCACTCAGGAGCATGAATCGTCGATTCGACACTCGTGGATATCGAGAGTTTGGGAATCTGGAGCACAGAGGAAGCTTCTTTGCAAAGTCACGAAATGCGAAGTCGCGAAGTCGATCTAAGTCATTGATTGAAATGGAAACGAGGACCATCGATCTAGTCTCGAGAAATTCATCGATTCGGGGATCGGGAATTTGAAGAAAATAGGTGAGCTAATTCACAAAGCTCGCAATGTCCCAAAGTGAAAAATAGTGAAGCACCTGTTGGCATAGGCCTTTGGTCACAACCAATGGTCACATCATCGAAAGAGAAGGGAACGACCTAGCGGTGCTAGGCTCCATTTCAGAATTTCACGAATTGGGAAAACCAAGGTGACTCACAGTTGATCACTCGAAATGCAAAATCATGAAATGACTATTGGTTAGGCACGTGGTCACCGCCGGTGGTCGTGTGAAAGGAAGGGGTTTAGCCAGAAGAGCTAGCACCCACTGTGCATTTTTTTGTAGAAAGGGAAAAAGGCACTAAGAGCATGAGCATGTGGATAATCTCTGGGGAACTTCCAGAAACCACTGATTATTTCTACAAAGAGAATTCAAAGAGGCTTCATGGTGATCGATAGAGAAGATGAAGAGTCTCGACTGCCAGAGAGGCTAAGTAATCTCATCATAAGGGACATTGATGATGATCTCACGAGAAACAAAACTTCCAGAGAATATGAAGAGTCTCGAGGTATCTTTCAATGGTATAAAGACTCATCATATAGATGATTGACAGATGGAAAGGCATTGAATACTGTAGCTTCCATAGAAGCCAAAGAGTCTCGGTATAATGACCATGAATGAAGAAAATACTCAGTGTAATCGCCAGAGGGGATGAAGAGTTAGTTGGATGATCTGGAGGAGGACTTGGGATCATAAATATATGCAGAACAAAGAAGAGGAGGTTTCTATTGTTGAGAGTGATTCATGTGGGTAAAAGAAGACTGTGTGTAGCAGCTGAAGGGGAGAGAGAATAGGCGTAGCGCATAAGATAGAAATGCATGTCTGAGAAAGAAAGAGGTGGTTGAGGTGCGCATGCCAGAGACAGAGCAGAAGAACATAAATCTCAAAGAAGAATGTGAACAGGAAGACACTAATGCATGTATATCATATCAGTGCAGTAGTACAGTGATGAGACTGGTAAGCTATAGATAAACACTGTATCACTGTAACAAGTTTTAGTAACGAATTTTTTATATTTCAGGGTGCTTGGGAGGTGTTTGGGAGGATTGGTGTCCTCAGAGTTTCAAGTGGGTGCTTCAAGAACAAGGAGTTATAGCTTCCATTTGGTTACAGCCAGAAAAACTAGGGTGGGAGGGTGGTGCAAGGGAGAACTATTGTTCTATGTTATATAGGTTGGTGTCTGTGTGACTGGAATTTGGTGCTTCCATCCAGTTGGTGCTGGAACACTCAGGGAGTTGGTGCTTCCTTCTAGTGGGTGATAGAGAAACCAAAGAGTTGGTGCTCTCAACAATTTGCATCTTGCAAGACAGAGGTGGTAGTCTCACAATGAGTTGGTGCTCATAAGAATGATAATGTAAAGAAAATAAAGATTACTTATCATATCAAGAAGAAGAGGTTTTTCCCTTTACGATTTTCCTCAAGAAATATTTGTCTCTGTGTATTTCATGTGTGTGATTGATGTTTAAAGTTCTAGGACTTACTTCCCTATATAACTGTGATCGTGATTGAGTGTTATGTGAAGAGTTTAAAATGGGTATAATTGTTTAAGCACAGGGACAACTGATTCACCCCCCTCCCCCCTCTCATTTGTCCAACAATTGGTATCAGAGCCGGTTCCTTTTATCTAAAGGTAGATCATTAAGATTAAACATGTCAATCCATGAAGGAATTTCAACCAATAAGGCCCCCCTATTCAATGGAACAAACTTTTCCTTGCGGAAAGTTAGGATGAGAACTTACATAATGTCTTTAGGTGTAGATGTCTGAGATGTGGTAGAGACTGGTTATGTAAAGTCAATTGTACTAGCTAATAAGGATGACAAGCTAGAGTTCAACTTCAACGCTAAGTCTATGAATGCTATTCTGAGTGGGCTTGCAGAAGCAAAATTTGTAAAAGTTATGCACTTAGAAACTGCCAAAGAAATGTGGGACAAACTCATTAGCAGTTATGAAGGTAATGAGAAGGTAAAGGATGCTAAGATTCAAACCTACAAAGTACAGTTTGAACAACTAAAGATGAAAGAGGATGAAACTGTTGGGAAGTACTTTCTGAGAGTTGAAGAACTAGTAAATGCAATGAAATCACTTGGTGAAAAAATTGAGGAACCCTCTTTAGTTAAAAAAAAATTGAGATCTCTACCAGATAGGTTCAACCCAAAGGTCTCTGCTATATAAGAACTTAATGACCTAAAATCTTTGGATTTTGATCAACTTCTAGGAATGTTGACTGCATATGAAATGAGGATAGGTAAAGATAAACCCACCTCTAGAGAAGCATAATTTAAAGAAGATAAGGATGAGGATTCTGAGCATGATGAAATTGAAGAAAAAAAATTTTAGAAGACTAAAGAAAGGATCAGGCAAGTATCAAGGCAATTTTCCCTTCAAGTGTTTTAACTGTGGAAATATAGGTCACTTTGCATCTAAGTGTCCAAACAAGAAGCAGGATCAGAATTCTGAAGGTGAAAAGAAGTACAAATCCAAAATATTTGATAAAAGGAAATTTTTATGCATAAACAATGATGACTCTTCAGAAGACATAGACATTGACTCTTCCTATGAAGATAAGGTAAATGAATTCATGCTTATGGCCAAAGAGGATTATGATAATAAAATCACAGGAAGTGATGCTAATGATGAAGAATTTGTGGTTGATATGGAAGGTGAACTAATCAGTTCCTTATAAGAAATTGACAGACTCAGACTCGAGAAAAGAAAACAAAAGCAATTGTTGATGCAATTTGAAAAGAATTTTGAAGACTTTTCCCTGCTAAAGGTGGAGTTAGAAGAGGCAAAGAAAATAGAGGACATTATGAAAAAACAGTTATCAGAGAAGAAGGAAAGATGTGAATCCTTAGAGGAAGAGGTAGTAAATACCATAAAAGAGATGGAGAAGTTCAAAGCATTGTATCTCCAAAATATTCCAAGCATTAAAGCCTCAGAAGGATTAACCACCATTCTGAATCGATAAAAGAATCCAAATTTGAAAATTGGTTTGGGTTATGAAGAAGGACCAAGTTGTAGTCAGCCAAGCAACAAAGATTCCATCAAGTTTGTCAAATCTACATTCATTGACCACAACAAATATGGAGAAACAGAGGAAGATAATCAGCCGCCAAGGAAGAGTGAAAGAAAAAGCACTAGAACTGAAACTGTAGAACAAAGAGATCGACCTGCTCAAAGAAGACAACCATTTTCCAGGTACAAAGGATTTTTCTATGGATATTGTTTTTTCTGTTCTAACTTTGGTCACAGAGCTGTAAACTATTCTTTAAGATTTAGATATGAACAATCAAAACACTCAAGGAATATATATCTGCCGCAACAAAGAATGAGACAGCCAAGTAACAAACAATCACAGACTGTGAATCATGTGATGGATGGAAAAAGGGCACAGGTTAAGCATAGAAATCGTTATGATCCTTTATTCAATGAACTAGAATGTTACACCTGCCATAATTTTGTACATAAAGCTGCAGACTGTCGCTTAAGGAACTACGAGCCAAATTTGAATCCTTTTGCTGAAAATTTCAAGGTTTGGAAGAACAAAGAAAATGGCAAGTGTGGACTAGTGTTGTCATATCAAAGATAAGAGAACCCATGGTATATTGAAAATGGATGCTCCAAACATATGACGAGAGACAAAGGTAAGTTTCTATCTCTAAGTGAAAGAAAATCAGGAAACATAACCTTTGGAAATGATGCTCTAGGTAAAATCAAGGGTAAAGGGATGGTAAGTTTAAGTAATGGAAAAGGAAAAGATCAGGATGTTCTTCTTGTAGATGGGATGAAACATAATTTTCTTAGTGTAAGTCAAATGTGTGATAGAGGATGTGAAGTGGTGTTCACTTCCAAGGATTGCAAGATAAAGTCTGTAAACTTAGGACAAGTTGTGGCTAAAGGCATAAGGACAGATAAAAATGTATATGTGTCAAAAGAAGATAAAGAAGAGTGTCATATAATAAAACATGATGAAATTTGGTTATGGCATAGGAGACTTGGACATCTAAACTTTGACCACTTAATCAAGCTCAAAAATCTTGAGGCAGTAAAAGATTTTCCAAGAATATCAAAGCCACAAGACTCTGTGTGTAAACCCTGCCAAGTAGGAAAGCTAACCAGGACACAGTTTAAATCTAAGAGCTCTACTTCAACATATAAACCACTCCAATTAGTTCATATGGATTTATGTGGACCGTCAAGAGAGGAAGGAACAAGAAAGTAAAACTACTTTATGCTGATCATTAATGATTACTCCAGACTCACTTGGGTTTCTTTTCTCAAAGAAAAAGCTGAAGAATTTGAGAAATTTAAAATATTTAAGGCTTTAACTGAGAATCAAACATGTAATAGGTTAAAGGTAATAAGATCAGACAGAGGTGGATAATTTATGTCAAGTGATTTTAAGGAATTCTATGATAAAAATGGGATCAAGAGAGAATACACAATCCCAGTAACTCCACAGCAAAATGGAGTAGTTGAGAGGAAAAACAGAGCAGTGCAGCAACTGGCCAAGTCAATGATGAATGAGAAGAACATTGGTCAAACCTACTGGGTATAAGCAATACACAAAATAGTCCATGTTCTTAACAAAGCCCGCCTCAAACCACATAGTGCCAAGACACCTTATGAACTGTGGTATGGGAGACCTGCTTCAATCAAACACTTCAAAGTCTTTGGGAGTAAGTGTTACATAAATAATAATAATGAGAGCCTTGGTAAGTATGATGATAGGGCTGATGAAGGTATATTCTTAGGGTATGCTACAAGAAATAAAGGATACAAATGCTATAATAAGAGGTTGCATAAATTGGTTGATTGTATTGGCATAAAAGTTGATGAAGGAATTCGAGTAAGAGAGGTGAACAATATTGAATCAACAACAGAGGATATATATGAAGTTGAAGATGAGCATGTCCAAGAATCAGAACAAGAATACTCTGAGTCAGATGAATATGAAAATACTCAGGTAAACTCAAATCAGTAGACAACATCAAATTCTTCCTCCAGAATTACTCAAAAGAATCATCCTGCAAGTCAGATAATTGGTGAAAAAGACAAAGGTGTACAAACCAGGAGAAGGTTAATCAAAACACTGAGAAATCACATATAGAATTCATATCCATGGTGGAACCCAATAACTTCAATGAGGCCAGTAAAGATGTGAATTGGTTAAAATCAATGAATGAGGAACTGGACTAGATTGAAAAGAATGACACTTGGGAACTTGTTCCTAGGACATCAGATAAAAATGTAATAGGATCAAAATGGGCGTACAAAAATAAGATGAATGAGAAAGGAAATATTGTAATAAATAAGGCTAGATTGGTCAGCAAAGGATATGCTCAAATAGAAGGATTGGACTTTGATGAAACATTTGCACCTGTAGCAAGATTAAAAGCTATTAGAATGTTTCTTGCCTATGCTTGTCATAAGGAGTTTAAATTTTATCAAATGGATGTCAAGTCATCTTTTCTAAATGGAGATCTAAAAGAAGAAGTTTATATGGAACAACCAGAAGGTTTCCAACTATCAGATAACCCTGACTTTGTCTACAAGATGAAGAAAACCTTATATGGGTTGAAACAAGCTCCTCATGTCCGGTACCATAGACTGGATACGCATCTACAAGACAAAGGATTCAAGAGAGGAACAATTGACAACAATATATATATCAAAACAAAGGGTAATGATATGCTCATTGTGTTGGTCTATGTAGATGACATCATCTTCGGTAGTAATAATGCTTCATTGGTACAATGGTTTGCATCTTCCATGCAGTCTGAATTTGAAATGTCTATGATAGGGGAAATGTCATTTTTTCTTGGCTTACAAATTACTCAGAAGTCTGAAGGAATATTTCTTTCTCAGGAAAAATATCTAAGAGAACTGTTGAAGATGTTTCAAATGGAAGATTCTAAGCCTATTAGCACACCTATGGTCACTGGATGTAAGTTAAGAAAGGATGATGATTTGCTTGATGTTGATCAGATTTCATATAGGTCTATGATAGGCATCCTATTGTACACCACAACATCTCGTCCAGACATAATGCATTATGTTGGAATGGTAGGAAGGCATCAGGCCACACCTAAACAGAGTCATTTGTTAGATGTCAAAATAATATTCAGATACTTGAAAGGAACGATGGAATATGGCCTACGGTATACCAAGAATCAAAATTTTCAACTATCAGTCTATTCATATGTTGACTGGGCTAACTGCATGGATGAAAGGAAAAGCACGAGTGGAGGTGTGTTCTTCTTAGGAGATTCTATAGTAGCGTGGTTGAGAAAGAAGTAAGGTTCCATTTCCTTATCAACTATAGAAGATGAATACATTGCAGCTTCCACCTATTGTACCCAAGTATTGTAGATGATTCAGACACTTGCAGACTTGGGGATAAATTATACTGCACCGATTCAAATCCATTGTGATATACCAGTGCAATTAGTGTGTCAAAGAATCTTGTCTTCCACTCCAAGACCAAGCATATACCCATCAAGTATCACTTCTTGAGGGAACAGGTAACCAACTCTGTGGTTTATTTGCATTATATTCCATCCAAAGATCAGATTGTTGATATATTCACTAAATCGCTTGCACAAGCTCAGTTTGAGTATCTACGCCAGAACTTGGGCATGACCTCACTGTCAACCTAAGAAGGTCCATCCTATCAGGGGGAGTTTGTGTTGGTTGAATATATGATACCTACGAAGAATATTGCAACAGCTCAGGGGGAGCATGTTTTCTTTGACATTGATGTCAAAGGGGGAGAAAAGGTGTTCTGGATTCTACAATTGGGATCTAAGTAGAATAGTGCAGCCGTTCAGGGTTGCCATCAATGCCAAAGGGGGATATTGTTGGCATCTTCACAGGTCGAGTGTGCTTTTCATTAATGGAAAGATTAGAGTATACATCGATGGCACAAGAATAACAACGATATTGGAAGAGCGATGTTGACAGGGTTATAGGAAGAGTGTGCATAGAAAACACAACAGTAAAGACACAAAAGAGCAAGCTCAGAAGAGATAGCACTTTGCGCATTACAAAAGAGCAGACGAGGACCAAATCATCTAGACTCACAGGAGGATCAAATGTCGAGGCCTTTGGCACTTAGAAATTATTCCAAGTCAGGAGGAATGATGCTCAGGAGGAGGAGCGACGTGGGTCATCGATCGTGGATCGAGGAGTGATGTGGGTCGTTAGATCAAAGTCCAGTGACTAGAGGAAGTGAAGATGAGGAGATCAAATCTCAGTTGTTGATCTAAACGTGAGGATCGATCGTCGTTGGATCCAGAAGAATGTGCACGACCTTTAAGTGCAAGGTGAAGCAAGCTTACAAATTCCCGAAATCAGGGGGATCGTTTGATCCAAAGGACATGTGGTAGAAGATGAGGAGTTTCACAATTTCAAGAATCTGGAGCACAGAGGAAGCTATTTTCCAAAGTCGTGAAATGCAAAATTGCGATATGATCTAAGCCATTAGATCGAGGACTAATCTGGGCCATCAAATCCAGGAGGTGAATGTGGTAGACCACGTCAACAAGACACAGGTGGTAGACTAGGTCAGCAAGGACACATGGTGAGAGATAAACATTTCACTTACTGAAAGGTCAAAGGAAGGAGGTGCTCTAACCTCCAAAGTTGCAAAATGTGAAATCGCGACATGATCTGAGCCGTCGGATCAAGGAGAGATTTGGACCATTGATTGTCTAGGGAGACGAGACGCAAAGTCATGAAACGCGAAATCACGATTTGATCACCGTCGTTGATCAAGGAAGCATAATGGACCATTGATCTGACATGACGAAGAATGAAGTCAGAATTCGTGAAAGTGAGATCTAGACCGTTGGATCACTAAGGAGCATGAGCCATCGATTTGACATACGTGGATATCAGGAGTTCGAGAATCTGGAGCATAAAGGAAGCTACTTTTCAAAGTCACGAAATGCGAATTCATGAAGTCGATATGAGTTGTTTATTGCAAGGGAATCAAGGACCGTTGATTTGGTCTCGAGAAATTCGGTGATTCGGGGATCGTGAATTTGAATAATATAGGTGAGTGAATTCACAAAGATCACAATGTCCCGAAGTTCAAAATCATGAAGCGCCTGTTGGCGTAGGCCTGTGGTCACATCAATGGAAGAGAAGGGAAGGAAGTAGCGGTGAAAAATGACTCACAATTAATCACCTAAAATGCAAAATCATGAAATGACTATTGGTTAGGCACTTGGTCACCACCAGTGGTCGTGTGAAAGGAAGGGGCTTAGTTAGAAGAGCTAGCACCCACTGTGAAGTTTTTCGTAGAAAGGGGAAAAGGTGCTAAGAGCATGAGCGCGCGGAGGATCTCTGGGGAACTTCTAGAAACCATTGATTGTTTCTACATAGAGAATTCAAAGAGGCTTTAGGGTGATTGACAGAGAAGACAAAGTCTCAACTTCCAGAGAGGCTAAGGAATCTCATCATAATGAGCATTGATGATGATCTCACGAGAAACAAAACTGCCAGAGAAGATGAAGAGTCTCGAGATATATGTCAGTGGTATAAAGACTCGTCATAGAGATGATTGACAGATGGAAAGGCATTGAAGATTGTATTATAACCCTATAATTTATAGGATCAACTGTTGATTGTAATTTTGTCCCTTTAGTGTTTTTGACTTGCAGATAGTGTTGCATTCTTAAAAAAAAAAAAGAGAGAAAAGAAAACAAAAGAAATGAGAAAACAAAAAGAGGGCATGAAAGAAAAAGGATAAAGCCCCATGAATTGATAATGACTTGACCCATTTAGTGTAAACATGGCTAAGTCTTTTGAATTTAAGTATTTAGGATTAGTAAATAAGCTTGGCTATACTGTCTAATCATAGCCAAGTAATTTAGATTAGTTAGTGAATAAATTTCATCAAACAGTATAATCTTGGTCAAATAACCCCAGGGTAGAGTATTTTCTTAGCCCAATAGTTTAAACTGGGATAAAGGCGCAAAGGAGTAGGTTAGGACATAGGTTAGTTAGTTTCTTTTCAAGGTTAGTTTCTTTTCAATAAAAAGGAGTAGGTTAGGACATAGGTTAGTTAGTTTAGTTAGTTAGGATCTTGATGGTGGAATGTTTCTTCTAACCCCATAGTGATACAAGAAAAGGGGGCAGTGCGCAAAACCCATTAAAATGTCACTAAGCCTAATTTTGACCTCGTATATTGAAGCGCACCCCAAAGATTAAATATCGGGCCTAGATCTACGATCGAGCTGTTGGCACCCAGATCTATGATTCTTATGATTTTTCGGACCCTCCTGATCGTTCGACCTTTAACAGTGAGGGGGGGGGGGTCCGAAAAGATGTTTAAAATGTGCACTCAGATCTATGGTCATCCCATCAGCGTGTAATCAGACGGTCCACAGGAGATTCCGGACCCCCCCGACTGTTCTCCCTTTAACGGGGGGTCCGACATGATGTTTAAAGAACGTGCCCAAATCAATGGCTGATCTAGTTTCGCCCAAATCAATGGTCAGCAAGGGATCCTGGACCCCCCCGACTGTTCAAACTTTAACGGTGGGGGGGGGTCCGAAATGAAGCAAAATCCAGGCGAGCCCCATCCCAATGCGGCATCACCTCACTGCATCATAACTCCCCCTCTCCAAACATTTACTGCCTACCATTTTTACAACTCACCACCACCATCCTGAGGTATCACATCCCACCACCACCCTCTGCAAGTTCCATGTCATGACCCCATCAGCACGTCCCATCCATCTAACTGTTACAGGTCATATCTTTCTCATTTGCCCCTCAATCACCAGTCTACATGTCGACCAGAGAAACACATCAGACATCTTTCATCCTGCCCTCTCATGCTCTAAAGAACCCGTTAACCATTTATTACTAACCACATACCCATTGTTCACCTGATCTGTCCTTTTTCGCCCAACAAACACCTGTTCTCTAAATCCCAACCCCATTTCGGTCTTTCGCACTGCTCTCACGCTCCATGCCTATCAAAGACTCATTCTCTTTCACCTCTACAACATCTTGTCTAGCCTTATATTTCTCCTACTAATGTGTGCTCAGTGTGCAGGTACCGGAGTAAATCAATGGCGTCCAAAAGTAAAAAATCATATGTACAAGAAAATCCTTTTCTCCCACCTCCTGTCGATCTCAACCAGATCCCATTAGAAGACAAAGAATATCTAATCTCAGAAAACAGGTCTGAATTCAACTTTACTAAGCTACGGTCGTGGTTCAGAGACACCTTCATCGATTAGAGCGATGAAATCGGGCTTTGGCAGTCAAATCTCCCTCTGTATCTTTTTCCCCAAGTCTATCACTTTCCCGAATTCACCCTCAAGTGCCACACACACACTACCTCCCTGATCAGAGAGCCATAGTATCTTCGTCTAGAGAAACCCTTTTCCTTATTTCACCTGACACCATTGATCAGATGATGCAAGTACCCAGAGTCGAACCCCATTCTCCCCTCACAATTGAAATTATGACAGAATTGTATCAAAACCTGACATTTCCCCAAAGAGCACAAATCTTCGAGCTATTCCTTCCACAAGATGCCCAATTCCCTAAGAAGAATCCTCCCTATCACTCATCCATATTTTCCGAAAAGGGAAATCAAATTATCTCAACACTGTGTTGTTTTCTCGGTTACTTCTCAGATGAATGGGTGGATGAACCTATCTTAGGTTTCCTGTTTATTTTCTCTGCTCAAGAGAAAGTGACCACCCAGTTTGATTACAACGGTTTCTTGGCTGAGAACCTGTACGATCAACTGGCAATTTTCCCTACAGAAGGCATGTTCCGGTATTCTTCAATACTGGCCTACATGTTTATGTTCTATCAAGCAGACAAATTTTCCTTTCTCATGTATAAGATGGATAAAGACGAAAAACCACAAGCAGTAACCCTATGGATGTCATTTCTCAGGAGGAGCTCGACAGAGTTCATTTTCAAACAATTCATCGAGCTATTCTATCATCCAGTGGTAGGCATGCTCAGTGGAAGACCAAACCAAGGATAAACGAGGAGATCCAAAGAATTCTGCACCTTTCATATCTCGTAAAGACTAGAGACTGGTTCCTATACCAGAATCACATGGAGATCAGAGTGTATTGGTGTGAACTAGCTCCATATAAATTACCCAAGTATGTACCGGTTCAGATATTTGCACTAGAATATATTCGTCAGATGATAAATTCAAATGACATTCATTTTGTGTCTCTGAAGAAAAAACAACAGATGAGAATTAAAGGGAAAATAGGATCGTTTATTTGCAACAATCGAGCTGCTGGGGAAGAGGCAGATAAACTATTAAATGAAATGAAGTTCATCACCAATTTCATCTGGCATTATGATCCAACTGGGATCATTGCAGAGATGAGATCCAAAAACAAGAGTTCACCTTATGCCTACATCCTCAAACTAGAAATCGAAAAGTATGCAAACCAAATAGAGTGGGAGGCAAATACTCTGGTAGACATTGAAAAGAAAGAAGTTCCTTCGGTCTCTTTTTCACAGACTACCACTCCCCAAGTACAAAAGGAAAAAAAGGCCAAGAAAGGATTCCTCTCCTTCAATCACTGAGGTATCAGTAGAGGAGTTTCAGGCATCTAGAAAAATACCCAAAACCACTCATGCAATTCACAAGTCCGGTGAAGAAGAGTCTCATTCTGCCAAAGTGTTTGAGGAAGAACACCAGGTTGTGTCCATTCCTTCTTCAAAGAAGCAGACAGATATAGCTGTGACCACCCAAACTCCACAAGGATTTGCACCTGTAAGCATTTTTGAAAAATATGATATGATTAAAAAGAAGAACCAAATGCTGACTAATAACACCTATGCCCAGTTCTGGAAGAAAACCTCCACAACACAACACATACTATTGTCAGCCTTCGACACAGAGAAAGGAAGAATGCATCTGGAATTTCTGCAAGCACAGGTGCCTCAACCCAAAGAGATCACTAACTACAAGAGGTCAACTATTGTTTTTGACACCAAACAAGTCCATCCAGCTGACTAGATGGATTTGCTCAGACAGACTGGAGAAGTGGTCTTCTCCACATTATCACATGCTTCCTCTACCAAAGCTAAGTTACAGGTATCTTTAAGCAATGTTCAGACCCAATTTAATTTGGAAAAGATATCCTCTTTTGCAAAAGACAATAGAGTAAAATCCTTAGAGGAGTTGGTTCTCAAGATTGGGTACAATCCCTCAAATGTAAAAGTGGCAGAAGAGATGATAAAGAAAAAGAATGCTGACATTGCATCTCTAAGAAAACAATTGAAATTGCCACCAACAAAAGATTCACAAGCCAAAGAAATAGTTGAAGTAGAAGATGAGAAAGAGGAATGGTTGAAGCTGATCATGCAACAGAATGCACAGATAAAGGAAATGGAGGTAGAATTGGAAAGGTTATTGAAAGTGAAGGAGAAATCAACCCCAATGGAAGTTATTCCATTGAATGCAGTTCCCCTAGCTAAAATTAGTACAACAACTATGCCAACGACCACCATAGTGGAAATTCCATCGACAACTCCATTGACAGCATTTGAAAAGACTATGGAGCTATCAAAGTCCATGGAGGAGATGAATCTGCAAGAAACAAAGATTAATAGGTTGAAAAGGGAGGTTGAAAATCTCCAGGAACTCAAATCTTCTTTCCAAATAAGATACAATGTTGAGAGACAGGCAACAGAGAAGCTTAAGCAAGAAATACAATAGCTCCAGAAACAAATAGTGGCAGGAAAGACATTAGCTGAGGCTAAGGAAAATATCTGGACAAACATCTCTAATTCCATAAATGAGATTTGGCCCATGGTGCAAATCATGTTTGAACAACATGATCTGGTGTTGAAGAGCAGGCAGGCCATTAACAATATAAGAAGAGAACTGGATTAAATGCCCTCGGCAACCAACAAGATTATCAAGTTTTTGAACTCAAAAACCAAAGAAGAGATGGAAAAACTGAAAGTCGAAGACAAAACAGAGACTATCCTCAAAGTAAAAAGAGTGTTGACTAAAAAGGGATTAATGTTGCAGTTGGAGGAAAAGGCTCAGAACATGGACATTGGAGTTCTGAGATTTTTTAGCAAGATTGAAGCCTTACATAAAAAGGGTCTTCCTTATCTACGTCTCCTAAATGATAAATTAATGACTTTGTCCGATTACAAGCAAAAGATCGCCACCATGGCCAAAGACAGTTCCAAGCTTTCAGGGATACAGGGAAACATCACGGGCAAAGAATTCTTGGAGACTCTGCAGCATGACCTTAGCATACAACACGAAATCAAGTAAATCTTCCTCATTAAGATGACTTTTTCTAAATACAGCGAGATGGATGAAGTCTACCACCAGCTATTGAAAGTTACCATCCCAAGCACACAAAGATGGGATGAGTTGTGCGAATTGATTGAGTAAAGGTAAAGCCTCATCCAGCTCAGCGTTCAGCACAGTTAAATTCATATGAATGACTCACCAATGGTCTTCCTCGAAATCAGCATGAGAGGTTCAACACATCATCATCAGTTACTACATTTCTGCATCTTGTTAGCTAGTTAGTTAGACTCAAACTCTATCACATCCTGATAATTAATGAAAGGGTCGTTTGTAACTTTTATTATAAATATTTCCAACTTAGAAGTATTGAGGTTTGTTGATCTTTACGCCCAAGCAAGCTCTAATCATTGTAATTTTTATCAAGAGGTTATTCCAGTAATACAAAGAGAAGTTTCACAAGATTCCTGCGTGTTAATTGTTGGTGAAGTTTCCTCTCTCTGCGTAAAAGTTTTTTCCTTCTCAGTTATCATATTGTCTTTCTAAATCTAATCTTTAAAAGAAGTTAAAGTTGCATAATTTGCCATTGTGTACGTTGTTGTTAATCTTTTATAGATTTAAATGTTTTTCTTCCGATGTTATAACAAATAAATTCTTAAATGCTTTTTTGTTTTAACTGATATCTCACCTTTTTCAGCAATACACCATTTTATTCCTAAAGAATCCAGCATTAGCACTATCTCGCCCTGTAAAATGAATCTTATAAAAGCTGTCTTTAACCTCTATCTTTTAAAACAGACCCCATAGCCCAATGGAAGCATACGTGATATTCAACCATTTCATTTAAAAAAAATACAAACAACTCGGTTATATTCTTTCTAACTAGCCTAAATTCTTGAAAATCCAAACAAATCCAAAAGTCACGGAGAGATCCCTCTCTGAAACTGGTAGGGCCAACTCCCAGTTTCGAAGTAGTTGGTTAAAGTTACCTCTGATAGATTTCTTCTTACCTCACGACAACCTCTAGGAATTTATAGAGTGATAACATAAATAGCGACTTCACTGGGGACAAACTGAACAAACTTTCCACCCCTTGTTTTCTTTCCCCTATAACAAAGACAACTTTATTTTTGGAAGAAACGCAAACCCTAAATTTTATCTAGAAATAATGTTCAGAGGTTGTTAAAGTTTGTATATAAATAGTTAAAATATCCAAAGGAAGAATAAAATCAATAGTTTTGGCTCCCAAGAGAATTTCTACCAGATCTCATCCTGACCCAGAACTTGCAATAGTAATAGATAACCCTGAAAGACTACTCAGTAAGAAAAATACTACAAAAATTTTGAGGAGTAACAACCCACTTCCAAGGTCTTTTTCCATCCCAGAAAA